>JBBMKC010204013.1:0-13748 GCA_037834085.1 Bipalium vagum
TTATATTTCAAGCAAACGGACTCAGACAAGACCAAATTCTATCAACATTTTAGCCTACTGAAATTTTATCAGCATTCCAGCCTACTGAACGTAAATCAATCAACCAAAGAAAAACATCATCCAAATAGAGATCACACCTACATCGGACAAACTAATACCAGGTCTGACCAACGCAACCTCGACAGAGTATTTAAGGAATCAGCAAAAAGAAACAGAAGCAAAAATTATACTGAAAACATAGCTCGCGAATCCACCAGGAGAAACAATCAAAGTGCAATACGTTAGCTGATAATAAACACCGAGAATCGATCAAAATTCAATACGATAGCTGATACCAGTAACCAAACGACATTACCAGTACGTGGAAGTCAAACATTCAAATATCAAGTCGACAATTTTATGCTTTTTTTTATATAAAGTAATTTCTTTATTTTAAAACTTGTTGTACATTTGCTACATAGTTTTATTATATTAATAAATTTTAGTATCTTTATACATTGTTATTTTATTTTCTTTATTATTAGTATTTTAAAGATAAATTGAGGAAAGTTTTAAGAGTTTGATTTATAATAATAATTAAATCTTTATACTTGTTGCACTCGTGTAACAAAGTCTCGCTAATATTAAGTTTTATATTAATAATATAATATATAAATAACTTGGAACCAAAGGTTCACAAGACTAGGATCCATCTTAAATAAGCCTTATATTCATATTTTTATTCCTTAATTAAAACAGGTGTGTATTGTTAGACAAGACACAGTTTGTAGTAAATAAATAATTAAATGCTCAGACCAGGACCTGAGGATCATTTAACTTTTTTGTTACTTTTTCCTATTACCTTTTTCTTTTTGTTGTTCATATTTCACACGCTAAGTAGGGTGGTGAAATATATTTTTCTTCTTAATCGAGGACCTCTGAGCCTAAGAGCGAGAGGATTTTTCATAAATAATAATTATAATTAATAAAATCAAATTTATCATTCAGAATTGATATCACCCATTTGTTATAGTAAACTTTATTTTGAACCAAAATAAAAGTATTAAAAGTTAAATCGTTTTCTTAGTTAATTTAAATAAATCTAACGGAACACACTCATAAGCAACCTTCAACCGTTAAGGCCTAAGTATAACAGAAAGCTCCACCTTAAAAATCAACTTGTCCATCATATTAGGATCTTAACATATGTATAACTTACCCAATTGCGAAGGATATGTTTTCAAGAGAATTAGACGAAAAGACAATGGTAGAAAAAGTAGCAACTAAGTATCACTAACTAAAAGAACTACCTTTATTTAAATTTTAATATAAATGTCTTGCACCCAAGAGATTAACAAAATAAGATAATTATCCGTTATGAGTGATTTTGATTCGTTACCGTCAGTTATGTATCATAATTTATAATAAAAGAACAACCAAATAAGATTTCGGAAAAAAGAATAATATGGGTTATTTATATGAAATCGAAGAATCAATGGTCTATGACTAACAAGATGTGGAAGGAATAGTTTAACTCAAGGGGAAAATAGTGGGAAGAGTACGACAAGGAACTACAAAAGGATATATGGAAGAAGTAAGAGGCATCATTAAAAAATGTTTAATAGTTATAAGAAGCTAATCTTTAAAAAAAATATTTAATCTAACATCCTCTAGTTGTCTATAAAATTATTTATTGTAATCCATCATAAATAAAAAATTAATTGAAAATAAAGAAATCTGATATTTCATATCTATATGTATTATTTTATAATTAAATATTTTAGAATATTATATAATTATTTATAGAAGACCTAAATACACATTTCATTCCAAATTTATAAAATTTAAGAGTAAGTTAAACTTTAATTCATAAGTATTTGTTTTAATAATTTGACTTATTTTGCCATTATTTGACTTATAATATATATATATATATTTTGAGATGTCATGGAAAATATTAAATTACACTTTAAATTCATCGTTTGATTTATTTTAAAATAAATGATTACTAATGGATTTGATTTAGAGAAAAGGTTTTTATAAGTTCATCGCGGTTCAAATCTAGCGTCATTGGTATTTCTAGAATTAAGCGATCTATTTATCCACATATGCCAATAGTTAAATTAGTGAAACCTGATGGATCTGTTGTTCGAATTAGATATGATGAACCTCGGTTATCAATCAGAGTACACACGTTATAATTTTTTAATTAGCTTATTAACGCTTTTTCTTTTTATAGATGCCAGTAGACCTGAATAATTGCTCAGAAGAATATAAAAGGAACATAATGATTTTACGAGCTCCTGTTACGAAGCTTAATATCGATGAGGAAATCAAAACAACATTCGATTTAAATGATTACAGTTACTTATGGAAAAAAAAATAAATTGTTTAATAAAATTAAAACCGTTTTTTGTTGATCGTATGTTAAAATATATGAATCGTTTTATTTTAATCGGTATTATTTAAGATAATTATATATCTCCATGTTTGAAACTTATTTTCTAATCCCCAGTTCAAATGTAAATGGTTTTTCACAATAAATAATTCTAATAATTTGTTTACCTCCAGAAAATTAATGCCGGAAAAGTGAGATTTTGAAAGTAAAATAAGTTGAATTTTTTTATTCGCAACCTCAAACTGTGATTGGTATTATCGACCTGTAAAATTAATATAATTGTCATATTTTTTTACGGTTTTCTTAATTATAATATATAATATTATGTAATTTGTAAATATTTATATTAATTAAGCTAATGTTCTTTTGGTTGCGCTTATTAATGCCATCATCATCCAGAATCAAAACCAAGTCTAAGCCATTTTTTCTGTTGCACAGAATTACAAATCAAGTTAATAAAGTATCTTGACTATTTTACTTAATTTCCTTTACCACCTTAGATGAGAATCAAGAATGTTAGGGAGTTCTTTTAAGTGAGTTTAAAATAAGGAATTCCTTTTAAAATTTTTATTGCACAAAACAAAATTTATCCATCATTTTCACAAACAGGGGCTCTACGTCTGACAATTTTTGTACCATCCGAATGATTGGAGTGAAGGAACAATTGGAATACAGTCAAATTCAATATTATTAATGATCTTCACGGTTAAAAAGGCTTCTTCAATTTCAATTAATTTATAATTATAAAGCTTTCAATTTTGAAAATTTAGGTGACGCTTCTCAGTTCTGAGACTTATTAAACTAATCATCTTGATCCTGTCGTATTCAGGGCAAAAAAATCTTTAGCTCTGGGGAATTCAATTTATTTTCGGCAACTGATCTTGACATTAAATAATACCCAAGCAGTCAATAATGCTATTATCAATTAGTATTTTGTGATTATTATTTCAACTAATTTATCTTGTCTCAAATTCTCAGAATCGGTTCTTCTGATCACTACCCTGTTCAATACTCCATCAAATATATTGTAAAAAGGTTTATGATTAGAACATGATTCTATTTAAACAATTAAAAAAATTGTGATTTTCTTATTCCATTGTTTGCATTATTTTCGGCTATTATTTATTCAATCGGCCTAAACAATTTAATGAAGTTTAACATTGCTTTCATTTCCGTTTTTAATTGTAATATATAAATATAAAGATTTATATTTCAAATATTTTTTGTGACAGAAAAAAATAGCTTCATTTAATTTTTCAACTTTACTATATTTTAACTGGTTTCCTGAAAACTATAATAAATCTGAATTATCTTTATTTTTATATATCTGTCAACAGTTTTATTCCTTACACTTTTCTAAATTACAATGAGACCGCTACCTTGATAAGTATTTAAACACAACAGCAGCAACCAGAGCTGGTTAATGTGGATAGTCGTCATACTTACCATCATCAGATTTTCATATTTTCAAAAAACTGTAGATATTTATGTATGGGAGATTGTTAAAAAGTAAAGTGTATTAAACGATTTCAAGAATTGTGTTACTTTGAATCCAAAGAATTATATTTTAATTAATAAAGTTTTGTTTAACTGAATTTCAAAGCATTTGCAAAAAACTACAATTATTTTTGCACCAACTTAATATTGTTTTCTATATTTAGGGATATATCTATAAATTTTAGTGTTAAAAATGTGATTTTTTATTATTCTTTTCTAGATAGAGTTTTGAAATTATTATTTTTTTATTATCTTTTTATATATAATACTGACAAATATTATTATTTTGGGAATTTTCTAAATAATTCGAAATCAATATGACTTTTAATATATTAGATTGGCCAAATGTAAGTTGCCAAGCATTTTCTCAAATTTTTGCTATTATAAAAAATATTTGTAAAATTATTTATTTGATAAGGCCGTTTTAATGAAGTCATTTGATAGGTTATTTAACTAAAATTGATTGAATTTTGAATTAGTCAATCTTTAGAAAATGAAATATAAAATGCTGATTTGTTTGTTATACAAATTGAAACAATATAAAGCGGCGGCTGAATCACATCGCAATTTGTGTCAAGTATTCGGAGATGATGTTCCAGTATTACGCCAATGTCAGGAGTAGTTTCGGTGTTTCCAAGATGGCGATAAATTCTTGAAGATGATAAATATCAACATCGTCCTCACTGTATTGCAACATCAGGTGAAAAATGGATATCATAAGATAATAAAACGACCTCAAAGCCAAATATTCATGAATTCAAGGTGTATGGTTGAGTAGCAATTAACTAATTAAGTTAATGCAGAATTATACGCAGAACAACTCAAGCGTGAGAACCACGCTTTGCACCGTCAAACTACAAATACTTCTGAAACAAAAGTTTTTCATAACAACGATCGCAAGCACATTGAAAAGATCATTCAACAAAAAACAAGGAAGTGGAAAGTTTTGTACCATCCGCCCTATAGTCCAGATCTTGCTCTATCAAATTACCATTTATTCAGTCAGATGCAGCATTTTTTGTACAATAAAACATTCAAAAGCAACGAGGAGGTCAAAATATGAATGTTCACAATTCTTTGAATCACAACCAGCAGCATTTTTTACGAATGACATCCATTCTTTGAGTCATTGACAAAGTAGAGAATATCATTTGGATTGAAACTTTTTTATTGTTATTTTTGATTTTGATAAAATGGCTTTTAAATTTAACCAACCTAATATAATAAAATATAAATATAATATAAACAAAAAATAAAATTCTCTCTCATAAATATAATCATAATTGTTATTTCGATTCAAATATTATCATAGTTAAAAATAAAAACTCAGGTTTCTTAATTGTAAATAATAGGATAAATTCTAAGACGGTAGACAATAGTTTCCATTCCATTCCAAGTAAATATTGGAATATAATAAAACATTAAAAATCCTCATTGGTTTGTTTAAAATATAAAAATATAAAATCTTAATCAAATTCAATTAGATAAAAAATGTATTTTTTAATAAAATGATATTTGAGGAAAATACCTCAATACTAAAGGGTTATTTTAATCATGGTACATTGTTAATAATGTTAAATGAGTAATGTTTTCTTTAATCTCAATTAATTAAAAATATTGAATTCAATGCAACTTATGAAAAAAGAAGCGAGATTCTTGCTTTTAAGGCCTTCTATTCAAAATAAAACCCATAAATGGTAGCAACAGCGTACATTGAGTCCCCATCAAAAATAGCTTCCGCCATGGTGTCGCCATTTTCCCTATGCAATAAACACCTGCTTGCTATACTTACATTTCCGCCAGACTTATCACCAATAAAAACTAGACAAACTAGCTTAAATCTGCTATAAGACATATCCTTAATAGCTCTTTTGATGCGATCAGAAATTAACTTGGTGAAGTCTGGGATAATTTTACTGTCATATTTCATTCCGGAAAGATAGTCATTGAGTATCTCTTGAATGAGTTGTTGAACACTTTTCCACATGAATTTTTCGTTTTCATTTGGCGCTAAGCGATATGAATTTTCATATTGTGTTGGAATAGCAATTAGTGATTTTTTTCCAGTATTGGATATACTCCAAATACTACCTCGAGATCTTTGAATATTAATCAAAGTTCCTCGACGTCCACGAATGACAGACATTCGTCTTTCCAAAGAACTATTTATTTTCGGTATTTCGAAATCAATATTTGTTCGAGTTACATCGTTCATTGTTCCATTCATTATGAAAGAGTAGATTTTTTTCTCTAATTGAAATTATCCTATTAAAAAAATATTTATCTGCTATTATAAACGAAATTTATAAGCTCTGGAGGTTTGGAATTTCATATATGTCCTGCCTTCGTGTGTAGCCTATAGAGATATTTGCCTTACTACCCATCATAAATGAGAAATTCATTGGAATAACTTTATGCTTTCATTTCTATGAATAACAATTCTGTTACTTTGTTTTGCTTTTAGACATTTATTTTTGTAACTATGGATACTGCGTCAGGTAAATGCCAATATGTAATGATATAAATTATTAAATTTTAATCAATAGTACTCGGCGAACAAAATAACTATAATCTACTGAACATAACGTAAGAAAATATTTAAAAATATGGATTCTGTTATTCACATTCGAAACGTTTTATGTTTATTATAAAAATATAGATGGATTTTTATCAAACATTGTTTTTTTTAAAATTGTCTAGAATATTATTTTTTCTCCTGTTTACTTTTATGTTTTCATTGGAAATTTTATTCATTCATTTTCATATGAAAGATCTAAAAACTGTAGATTAGAAAATGTCCGTTAGATAAGTAAAATAAATTTATTATTTGTTTTTATTATTATTAATAATATCTGCCATTACAAAAGATTTTTAATAACAAATTAAAATTTTCAAAATCTGAGTATAAAAAAATGAAGCTGTATTTTTAAAATGACAATTCTTAAAACAAGTTATAAGGAGTACGCATAAGTTCACATCGCTGATGCATATATGTAGAATTTAAGTAATTATTAATGATATAACATCTACAAAATTGTATTTTGTTTAATTAAGTCAATATTGATTATATTTATAGTATTAATTTGATAATTAATTTAAGTTTTTAAAATCATTTGCAGAAATTATAACGG
Organism: Bipalium vagum; assembly: GCA_037834085.1. Taxonomy (NCBI): domain Eukaryota; kingdom Metazoa; phylum Platyhelminthes; order Tricladida; family Geoplanidae; genus Bipalium; species Bipalium vagum. Next base: position 7,006 of record JBBMKC010204013.1, read on the forward strand.
AAGTAGATAAAATAATATTTAAACAAGATAAACAAGAAGATAATGTCGATTAAAATTAAAATTAGTTTGGTCATTTGGTATTTTTCATTTTATATAAATGTTAATACTTAACTTTCGACTGATAAATGTCAATACATTATCGAAATTTTTATAAAAATTATTTTTAAAAAATCAATTTAGTCTTATTTCTTTAAATTTTTATTCAAACGAAAATTTTAAGGATATTTTCTAAGGTGATCTTTGTTTAAAATCACAGAATTTTATAAAAATATTATAAAAAAGTATTAAAAAACTTTAGTATTATGAATGGTTCTTTTAAGCTTATATTATTACTGTCTGGAATAAAATAAAAATATTCTTAACAATATTTAGTAATATTAAGCAAAATTTAATATAAAAATACAGAGATGGTTGCTCCTGAATCCATGGAATTATGTAATTTACCTGATTAAAGAATCTCAACAATATTATTTTTATGTAATTAAGATGAAATTATTGAAATTAGAAAACGAAGGGAATGTAGTTTTACAAGAATTTTTAACTAAGGTAAAGTGCTTGAAATTTTAAAATATTTTTTATGAAAAAATAAAGTTGAAAGATTTACTGGCTGCAAAATTTGTTCAATAAAAAACAAACATGTCAAATTATGAATTAATGTAATAATTATCTTTATTGTGATTAACAATTTTAAATTTAATATAATTAAAATATCTTTTAATTATTATTTTATTTTTAAGGTTTTTTGTAATTTATAACCAAGTTGAAAAAATAATATTGAGTTTATTTCCTAAATTTCAAGAAAATAACAATGTCTAATAAAATAAAAAATGTAAATGTTAATATTATAAATTTATTTTTAAGTACACGCTTGTTATCAATTGATAAAAGATTTGTTTAAAGATTATTATTATTATTATCAGAACAGTTAATTTGTAAGAAATATGTATCGTAATAATAAATGTTTAAACAAATTTTGTTGTCAATTGATAATTTCAAAAATTTCAGGATTAAAAAATTTGTTTTTCATTGATTCAAAAGAGGTTTGAATCATTTTTATCGGGAATCAGGACAAGAGATGAAAAATAGATTTTATAAGAGATCTGCAAATTAATTAAAATAAATTAATCACCAAAACAAATGACAAAACCAAATTTTTAATATAAAAAGAATAATTACAGTTTAGTGCTGTAGATAAATGTTATCCATTATTGGCAAAACGTATAAAAAACCTTGTCAAAAAATGGCACCTGTCCAATTCTATTGAATGACAATACCAGACTTCACAAATAACGATACAGACCTTAAATCAGTTGCATATGAAGTTTTAAAGACTTCGATGTTTATAGAATCCCGAGATGTCAATTTTTACAGTGATGGAATAAACAACAATTTTTATGTTGGCCACATTGTATTGATTAAAATGGTACATATTTTGATAAATAAAATTATTTATCAAAGTTATGGGTTTTAAAAATGTATATAAAAAGCGCCTGTTTCACAAAACTAACAATCTAAAAATTAAAATATAATAATAATAATAATAATAATAATAATAATAATAATAATCTGAAATATTTTTATAATTTTGAAATTAAAAATATTATTTGAATATTCAGTTCTCTTTTTTCAGTAAAATCCGATTTAGTAAAGCAGATTTATATGAATTAAAAAGGATAAATTGACTTACAATCAATAAATATCCAGAACAGAATTTTCGGCACTAGGACATTCGAAAAGGTGGCTGGTCGGGTCCGAACTGAATTTTCCTCTTATAACTGCAAAGTTTCCAAGCAACCATTTTTTTAAAATAATAAAAATTGTTAATATTGTTTATATTATATAAATATTTATATAATGCTGTTGATAATGTCCCAAAATTTAATATTTTATAATTTTATCAAACCAAATTGTTCTCATAAAAATATTATGCTATTTTTAAGTTTTAATTTTAATATTACAATAAAATATTAGTACTGTTAAATAATATTTTAAATATTATTTAATTTAATAATAATTTATAAGTTTAATTTTGACAAGACTTTATTTAAAAGTAATATTTCATTAATATGATAATTATTTAAGAAAGAAATAATTATATTAAGAAAGTATTACTTTTTTATTTTAATTTTTTAAGGTAGATACTTAAAATATTATTTTTATGAAATAAAAAACCTTAAATAGTTTTTTATAGAAAATATTACTCATCAGTCAATGATTATTTTTGCAATATATATTTTTGTTTTAATAACAACGAAATCTGAATTTTAATAAAATATTTCCACATGATTACTCTTATTATCGGTAAAATATTCTCAATGAGATCTCTGATAAATAATACCAAATAATCTCAAAATGAAATAATATACCTGAAGGATAAATGGAAAAAAAATGAAAAAAATAATGATTTATAATATATAATATTACGGAACAAGTCTTATATAGATCCTCTCTTTCAATTTCCTTTTCAGACTTACTAGAATTAATTATCGGTTTCTAAGAACAAAATATTTGCTGTTTTATGATTAAAATGCTAAATATGTCCTTAAAATATTTTACAGAAATATTAAAAATATTCGAAAAGAGAATTTCATAGAAAAATAATATGTTTATTGTTTCTGTAAAGAAATATCTGTTATCTGGAATAGTAATGAAGCAATAAAACGTTGAATGAATATCAATCCGCTTCATTTCAAAAATATTAACATTTATAAGTAATAATAATAATAATATTAACAATTATAAGTAAAATATTTCAAAATTTTAAATTGCCTTCTCATTAACGAAAAAGTATGTTTTATTTCTTTCAATATATCTGTTTTGGAATGAATAGTATTAAGAATTTTTTGCAAGTATGCAATTTACGAAAAGAGATAAAAAATATAAAACCTTAAAAATATTTTTTGTTAGAAAATATTTTTGATATTTATTAAGAATTGAAATTATCCAAACTTTTTTCTATATAAATACACACACACGTATATATTACATAGACTCAACATCACCTCAAAACTCGAATTAATAAGTATTCCCAGAAAAGTACAAATTAAGAAATATATATCTATAGGTCTCATCTCTTAACATATGGTAATCATTGGTAATCAAAAAACTACAGCCAGAAATAATTTCAAAAATTGAAGAAAACAGAAATCAATGGATGATTAATGTATTTTTCATTTATATTTTGGTAATTTTTTAAGAAAAACAATTTTAAAATTTGATTTTTTTAATTTATTAAAAAATTGTTTTTAATTAATTTTTGAATTTTAGAAATATTTAAAATAAAAAAAAATGTTATTTTACTTTTATCGAATAATAATGAAGATAATTTATAAAAATCTGAATGAAAAGATAGAAACATGTATCAATATAGTATTATTGATATAGATATAAAAATTTTTAGTTTGTGTTCCTCAATTATTTTACTTATAGTTTTTCAGATAAAAGTTTTAGAATTTATTAATGCTTTGGTTTTTTCACTTTTTGAAAATGACGTGTATTAACATGATTTCTTTTATTCTTTTATGAAACCTTTAAGGATCAACTAATTAGATATTATGAAGTTTTAATTTATGCCACAAAAAAATCAAAATAAATTTTTCAACTCGGTGCAGCTCCTGCTCATTACTCGCTTAAAATTAAATTTTTTTTAAACATACTAACGGAAAGTGGTTCAACTGGGCTGCAAGATCATCATTTTTTCAACAATAAATTTCTTTCTTTGGAGATACCTAAAGATAAAGGTTTATACGAAAAACCAAAGAAGTTAATAGATCAGACAGGTGCAATGAAAGACGAGGCAGCTAAAATATTATCACAAATGTGTAAAAATGCCATGATTTTTTTAATCATCCATTAAGACATATTTTTATTAGTGTTAATGGATGCTCTGATAAATATATTAAGGTTTAATAATTATATTTCACTGCATAAAGAGTTATCTTAAGTATTCAGTCGTGCGTAATAAAAAGTATACACTCGTAAAATCAACAGTTTTTAGATTATCATCTTTCACTGAGTTGTATCCTTCTTTAAAATCCTTATACCACTTGTAGATTTGTTTTTGGGACAAACATTGATTTGCCAAAAGTTTTTTGCATCATTTTATATGCTTCCGAGCATTTAATTTCATTTTTCGTTCACAATTTAATGCAGCCTCTTCGGTATACAACACCTGACATCTAAAAGTAGAAAAAGATAAATATTTATGCTCACATAAACCGTTATAACTTCTCAATGCTTCAACAAATAAGGTCGAAATTTGAATCATATATCTATGACACATGTGCCAATACAACCAATTTCATTGTTCTAAAGCAATGTCTAAGAGAGTTAATTTATTTCATAATTCAACTTACTTTTTGATAGCAATAGTACTTTTTAAGAATAAAAAAAACGGAAAAAGAAAGGAAAATATGAACTGCTTATAAAGAGAAATTGTGACAGATTGCATTTGTCAAAAAGATGATAAAACGTGGATCGATTGAGGCATTGTTTTAATAAAATTCTTTTTCTTCAATAGATTTTTTAAAATTTTCTTTTAAAAACTGAACGAAACATCGGTTCAGCATAATATATATAGTTTAAACACAATTTCACACGTTGAATTAAAATTAATCACTTAAAATAATAATAATTTTTATAATTATTAATAATAAAAAATAATTATTAATTGTTTTTTTATTGAGATTTGGCAAACTGAAGTTTTCAAAGGATCACGTAAGATTATGTTTATCTAACAATCCGATGTATAACTTCAATTGAATAGAAAAAATATGGATTTTAAATAAAAAAGAAAATTCTACCTCCCATCAAAATAACTGAACTCAGTAAATAAGTAACTGTCATTTTTATTATATTAAATATAAAGAAAGTAGTCCAGGCATTCAGGGAAAGATAAATATTACGATTTTATTTGTTCAGAAATTTATATATATGTTTCCTCTAAATAGTTTCCTGATTAACTCTCAGAGTAAAATAGTTGTTGTCTGCCATTCTTCCTGATGTCTTCCAAAAGTATCGAATGGGAAATTGTATCACTGCAGTTTTATTTTGACTATTGGATTTTTAAAAAAATTTATCAATTTTGAAAAAAATAAACATAGTTATATATTTTTTACACTCTTATTCCGTAATATAAAATATTCTGAAATATATAAAATATTTCAAAGATATATAAAATATTATATTTAAAAAGTTAAAAATTTTAAAGTAAATTGTATCAATCAAATCAAAATAATTGATGGGCCTTATATTAGAAACACTTTTTTGCAATTCACAGAAACATGCGTTGGTCATATTCAAAGAGTTGAAAATCCGATTCTAATGTGAAGTTTCACCGCATTATGGATGTTAAATCTTTTGCAAAGCAAAACAACATTGTTTCAAATTATTTACCTGTTTATTCCCCATATTTCAAACCTGATTGAGAATGTTTTTGGAACCCTAAAGTCGCGTTACTATTAGGTTCGTTCTGTTGTAAAAACTTATCATGATGTTAAGGAAACAGTCTTGAAATTAATTGAACATTTGAATGAATATTTGAATTATGGTAGATTTTATGAGCATATGCAAAGATTTTTAATAAAGCCTTTAATGGAGATTTGTTCTAAAATGTAACAGTAATTTTGGTAATATGTCTTGTCTTATAGTTTTGTTTTTTAAATTATAAATTTCATTGTATTAACTTTTATATATAATTCTGAAAATGTTATAAATTCAGGAATATTATGTATATTATATAATATATTGAGGAATAAGAATGTAAAAGATTCGATTTACTAGAGAAATATTTTTTTGACGGAAATAACCAATAAATAGTTAAGTAATAAGAGTTTATTAAACTGATTTCATTAATATTTTTGACAACATAAAATTATTTACGTTTTAATTAAGATAATTTTGAATTTTTTTGATGAAACCGCTCTCTTTTTCTACATACAGTCAAATGGTTTCAGAAATATCTCCTTAAAAGTAAACTTCTTCTTGTTTATCTTCCTCTACAGAATTTTCCAGTAAAAAATGTAATGAAAAATTAATAATTATTATTCATGTATTGATGACTCTATTTTTCTAATAATGAAGTATATCGATTAATATAAAAAGGTACTTTTTGTTGTCGGAACGCACAAATAGCAAGTGCGTCATAATTAAATATTATTTAAACAAATGAAATATTGTTATATAATAAATTATATAACAATTTTTATTTGAAAAATTTTTATAATAATTTAATGTCCTAATAAAAATAAAAAAATTTAATTTACATATAATTTACATTTTTTTACAATCATAATTGTGGTCCTAAAGAGCACCTTTACCTTTCTCAAAATCTGAAATCATAAATTTAAAAGAATAATAAAAAAATCATAAAAGTTAAATAATCTAAACATACTTATTTTACTTTCCAAAAATCATAAATCATAAAAAATCTAAAAATCTAAATCATGCATTCAACAGCAAATTTTCTGCTTTCAAATCTGTGTGAACAACGCTGGATTTGTGACACTTCTCCTTTCTCAGTATATTCCATGACCATGAAAATTTTGGTATCTGTTTCTATAACCTGGTACAATTTTACAATATGAGGATGTTCCAGACGTTTCATGGCCTCTATTTCACGAGTTACTTTATCTAAATTATTCATCTAAATCTAAAAAAATCATAAGTTCAAAAAATCTAAAAATACTTATCCAATAGGAACGCACTTACTGTCAGATCAGCCAATAGTAAGTGCGTTCCTATTG
>JBBMKC010204024.1:0-13744 GCA_037834085.1 Bipalium vagum
ATAATAATAATAATAATAATAATAATAATAATAATAATAATAATAATAATAATAATAATAATAATAATAATATGAGAGATACCTGGGTAGCCGGGTTTTTAATATCTCCATTTACTGAAAATTCGAAGCATAACATGGGAATGCACTTCTGAGCCACCTCAGATTCAAATATGATCTTGATGTCGGGTATGTGAACATAGAACTGAATGTGAAAAATTCCAAGAATAAAAACGTTTCGATTCACACACTAAGGTATACATACCACAACATTGAGACCCTGAATAAAGAGAAAAAAGAACATGAAAGAAGACAAATGAGGTTTTCCGAAATGGTCATGTTTACCTGGTCAGTTCTTCTCTGTTCAACGTCCAATAAAAGTTGTGCCACATCGAATCCGTTCTCGAAATCATCATCCATGGCATGGATCTTTTCTCGTTCGAAGACTGAAAAATAGTTCTCGTTTTATAAAACATGATCAAATAATCAAAAATGTTTCCACGACTCACTGCCTTTGGTTATAAAAGAAAAGTCCGATTCCACGAACTCTTTCATTTTCCAGAAATTTTCCTTGTATTTCGTTTCCTCCTTTTTAACTGGAAGATTCTCATTCAAACTGTCCGCCTGCAGTATTCAAAAATATAACCACAAGTACAAATTCATGAGATCCCATACACTTTTGATCGTCGACGAACTGTGGATCATTCTGGAAATGGTTTGGATGACAGCAGGAGAGATGTTTAAGATAAAATGTTCAATTGTCAAGCTGCCCAGCATACTTTCGTTGAGGGGCTTGGAGGAGTAGAACCCAATGTTGGTAGAAGAGATAATCTGAAATAATTATTTCTCAAGGAAAATATAAAAATTAAAATGGTAATTATGAACTGTGAAACTGATAAATTGCACAAGTCTGGAGTTCACGGGAAAATAAAAAAGCATCGCTCATTATTGTATAGAAAGTAATGTAAAAATGATTCAAGGGTGGGGTTAGAATAAAAATTCTTATAACATTTTGCTTTTGAAGATTAGGCCCCATTCCAAACCTATCGAAAATTAACCCTTCTAACAATTAACTGAAGATTTCTGAACTGAAAAAATCTTGCAAAATTTATGTCCCTAAATATAAACAAGTAAAAATTTAGAATAATTTATTTAAATTCACAATCTCTAATACGTTTTAGGGTTTCTAAGAAAAATTTCCCCTTACAAAATCTTGCCATATAAATTCGTTCAAATATTCTAATAGCAATTCTTTCTTTATTGTCCTCATTCGTTTAACTCGTAATTGTTGCTTAATTCGGGACTTAATTTTAACTTGATTGATATTGTGTGAATATTATTGTTAAATAACAAAATAAATATATCAACAAGTTACGCGATTATTATTCACCCATTATTGAGATCAAACCTCAAGATCAAATGTACTTTTTTTAAAGAATAAGGATATTTTAAAGTCGATAATGCTCAAATAAAATGATATGAACAAAATATCTTTCCATCAACAACTGTTATGTTTGGATATAAAATAGCCAAATTTATTGGTTTTGTGAGGTAAATATTAATTAGCTGTTTAAGAGAATAATTTCATTATTGGAATAATTAAATTATTTTTAAAAAAAAATTGTTTATACAGTACCTGAACATTGAAATAGACAAGTATTATTTTACAAAGCATGTATTTCACTGAACTAATAATTTGATTGTGATTTTATCTGTTATTTTTTTATTGTATTAATTTACATACAGTCCATGAAATAAACTTAATTTTTTAAAAAAGGTAACAATATATCAGAAAACTAAATTATCGATTAGGTACTATTTTGAAAATAAAAATTTTAAAACATTTGCTGTTTTTTTGATATTTATTTACTTTTTTTTAATTAATCTAATTTTAACATTTTAAAATTTTATAAATGTTATACATTTATTTATTTACACTTATTAAGGTTATGGGCAATATTGGTAAAATGGGAAGAAAAAAAACACTATCGGAATACACAAGATTACAAATTAAGGTGTTGTTGGAAGAAAAAACTATGACTCAACGTGATATAGAGAAGAAATTTAATTTATAACAACCTGCTTTAAAAAATGTGAAGAAAATTAAAAATGAACAAAATCTTAAGTCTCAGTATTGTTGATTTGTAATGAAATATAAATTTTGAAAAGCGACTTGATTTATTCATGGAAGTTAATTAGAATCAGTGTCAGCGACCAACAGGGTTAATGAGGATTTAAAAGAGAATACAGAAAAAATTGCTATCAGAATATTTGAACGAATTAGGATTTTTACTTGATTTGTTTTTTAAAAGTTCAAACTTTGTTGTATAGTGTAATTATTAAATTAAACAATTAAATTAAGTTATTTTTCAAGATTTTAGAAGGAATCAGTAAATCTTAAAAAGAATGAGATTAATCTCAAAATTTCACAAAAACATAATGATTTTGTTTTAATGAATGAAAAATAAGTAAATAAGATAAATGATAATGAAAATAAAATGGTTGAAAAAGAAATCTTTACATCTTTTTGATATTTATTTCTTTTTATCTCATTGAATGGACACAAAACTGAGTGCAGATCCAAAATATTCAAACTGATTTGGTCGGAAGTTTTCAAAAAAGAATATTTCATTGCCACACCCATCTGAAAAAAGGAATTCATATGCGCAAGGAAAAGAATTTCTTTCTAACGGAAAATAATATAGCTTTCGATTCTTCGTCCTCTATGTCTTCTACTATTAAAATTTCCGGCCTTTCGATTCGAAGTTCCATATCAAAATCTGATGTTCTTATTTCAAGCGGTGGTTTTTGGGGCCTCTCTACAATTTTGTAAAATAAATTCTTTATCAGTTTGAATATATATTCTATACTTCTATATTTTCTCGGATTTTTCTCGTGTCCGGAAACCGGAATCATAACCCTTTTCGGCACAGGTAGGGGAGGTGGCTGTCCACTCACGAAAAAGTCTGCTAGCAATTTCAAATAATCCAAAGAGATACAAATGATTATCCCCGCTAACTCTAATGTCACTATGAAAATATAACACATTTTAAAGAAGACTGACGATAGCCTACATTTTACGTTTCCATTGAAGTCTTGAAAATATATTATAGTAATAAAGTTTTTGTTTTCATTCTCGTTGTCTCTCTTTATTCTAAATAAGTGTAAATCTATGAAACTTAAGATTATAAAAATCATGTGTACAAATTAATTTTAAAGCGCTTTTACTTTACCAGTATATTTTGTTTTAAAACTTCTTTAATTCAAACATACTTTAATGTAAATTTAAATTTTCAAACTTTTTACTAACGGATATCGCCAAATAGTATAAATGAAATTATTAGTATCACCAAATGTTTAGTAGCACTAGAATGTAATGATATTATTAAAATATTAGGTTATGTATAAGATTACATCGTTTTAAGACGAATAATTTTTATTAATATTCTTACAAATAACACAGTACATTCAATCAAAATATTTTTCAAAATTATTCAGAACTCTTTCCAATTTTTCAGGTAAAAAAATGGATACCCGATGAAAAAAGTCTTTGTTCTTGAATGAAAGAAGTTTTCGATGATTTTTCGTACCTCTGAATTGTGTATCCGAAAGACTGTGTTGCATGGAACAAAAAAGTGAAAATCTGACGGGACGATATCTGGAGAACAATCCGGGTATGGTAGAACTTTCATTTTAATTCCATCAATGTTTCCTTGGCTTTTAATACAACATGAGATCTGGTATTGTCTTGCAGAAGAATCACTTTATTTTATTTGGTCGCACAATATGGTCGTTTTTTAATTAATGTCCCCATCATCATATGTATTGCAAGTGATACAAGTTGCTTCGGCTGATGTTTTACTCTCATTAAACAAAAACAACATGCAGTTACGTACATGGATTTTATGTACTTTCATTATAATTTCTGCAAATAAATTGGTAAACTTAAATTAATTTCAGATTACTGCTATAAAAATAATCACTATTGACTTACCTAAATAAAATACAAATATTTAGATGTTATCATTATTACTTAAATTCCGCATATACATCAGTGATGTGAACTTATACATAACCCTAATAGTATTACTACCACTTTTGTTTTACTAAATATTAAATAAACTTATACTTTTATAATTTATTTAATTATTTCATAATAATGAATAAAATGTTTATTCAATTTAATTTCTTTTTAAAAATTGAGAGTATCAATTAGCTACATCAACTATATAGTATAGTGTGTTTCATAATCTTAGCCTCACCTTAAAATTTGTAATATTTTGGAAAAATGTGAACGAATTTTTATAATTTTCTCAAAAACCTTACTTTAGTGAATCTTTATCTAATTATATAAAAGTCTAAAAATTCTAATTATGAATTAAAAATTGTAAAATATTAAAAATACGTGTTTCTAAATCTTAGACGCAATTGATTAAAATCATAAAACATCGTAAAAAGGAATAAAATAAAAATTTCTAAATAAATGTTCCATTATTTGATAAATACTATGGCTATTCTTTCAAGAATGCTATTAATTTAAGTCTGAGGGACTTCCACAGGTATTAGGCTGTGAACTATGGCTTCTTTCAATTGGTCTACAATAGAGAATTGACAACTTCTGCGTATCCTTGATACTATTTGTCAATATACGTTAGTAAAATTAATTTCCGCAAAAAAATTATAAAAATTAATGATTTACGAAATTAGTCATGTTAATAAAACATATGGAAATGTAAAACAATTTCTGCGCTTTTAAATGGTATGAAAATTATGTGTTAATCCTATTTTTATACATTAAATGTATGTTGTGTCAGAATTACTTGTGAATTTTGGCATACCATGTATTATAATTTACGTTATTTAACCAATAATACTGATGATATCAATATCATTCCTTTTAACTTTGAAGGGTGAATTAGAAAATATATTGTATATGAACAATAGATAAAAAATTAATTACATTTAATAAATTAATATTAATGATATAAAAAGCAATACAAAAATTAACGTTTTTAAAACTTCAACGATCTCAACTAAACAAATCTAAACGTACCTTAAAATCTTTCCTCTAAACCGAAAAAATGTATTGAAAAAATTTAACATCATTTTAAAGATCAAATTAGAGGGGATATTTTTAAAGCCAGACTATAATCCAAATTTGATTAATCTATTGATAAATTAGTGAACTTAAGCAAAATTAATCATAGAGATTACATATAATCTTTTAATATAACTTTTAGAATGTTTAGTTTTTATCTCGGCGACCCTGTAATAATATAGGTCGAAAATACATTTAAAATTTGAGATCAAAAAATAATTTGATAATAACATATTTACCAATAAATCAAACTATCATATCGAGTGTTGTAATGAATATTGAATTATGAAGTTAAAACTATCTTTATTGATTTTAAATTAAGTTTATGACATTGGCATGAAAAATTATGAAGTAATTTTCCGAAGGAGTTAATATAAATAATTTTCTACCAAGAATGAGTAGCCTGTGGCGTTTATGTCACCTCAAAAAATTATTATTTTGTTTATCTCCTATTTTATTTTACAATATTTTGCAAAGTATTTTATTTTAGAAGGCAAAATCCTCTTTCTAAAATCACTGGAAGAATTGATATTAATTTTTGTTAAATGAGCAAAGTCCCGTCTTGTTGAAATAAGCAGTAAATGTTTTTGATTATATTTTTACCAGGGTTCCATAATGAAAGTTTCATTGTGACACCAGCCAAAACCATAAATGAAACAGGAAGAAAGAGTTGATATGGTATGTACATTCGCTTTATTATTTTCAAATATTTTTGGTGCATTTGTGTATTGCTTTAGAATTTGTAATGTGTAATATTTGTAATAAAGATATTAATAATATATTGTCACAGTGAAAAGATAATTTTGTAGGAAAGGCATGGATACTTTTTGTGTTTCATTTATTGAAAATAGACAATGATGTGAAGAAATCGGTGAAACTTTTATAACAAACAGATAGATGAATGTTATTATCCATGCGAAGAAAAATCAAAAATTTTAATGAAAAATATATAAATTAAAATGATCGACACATTTTTGTCGCCTTGTTAGGTCTCACTTGTTTATTTTGTGGTCCGCATTGACCATCGTGTCCGAAAGGTTCATGTCGTGGAGTATGATAAACAGTTTCATGGAGGAATCAAGAAACATTTGACCTTCAACTGATAATTTATCACATTTTAGCCTGGTCAAATTCCTTTCTGAATTTTCTACCATCAACCAGTCATCCTGATGGAAAATAACATGGAAAATAAAACCCAGGACCAAAGAAACAAATGACTGCCTAAATAGATCAAGTATGCACCGAAAAATTTCTTACCGCAATGAAATCTCCCTTGAAAAGTTCGATGTCAATGTGGTCACAATCGAACGAGAACAATACAGTCACCACATTATTTGATTTTCCCTGATTGATTGAATTTCTTGAAGCGGTTTGATTATCTTTAGAATAATTAAACTTATTTTCTGAATTATATAACAACTATCTGGGTTTTCTTCGGGCTTGAAGTTCATATCTTTTGATGGTTCAACAACTGGTGGACTGCCTGTGGCAGGGATTTCGTTGAAATTCGATTGTAAAACAGAATGAAATATGTTATAGTCCCCTTGTGCCATGCCAAACTAAATAAAGTTTCCATTTATTTATTATTACTATTTATTATTATAATTTTTTTTATTTTATAAAGTGACTTATATTATTTATTTTTACATAAATAGATTGTATGGTTGCTCTCAACTCCATCTGGGGAATGTCCGAAAACATATTCCACGAGATATTTCTGACAAATTTCAAGCGTATGTTTATGGGGTGATAGACGCCGTGCTTATTTTTTATTGTCGTTTCCATCAAGGTAGCCCTATATAAAAAATTTTCAATAAATTCTTTGACAAATAAATATTTTTCCAAACCTATATAAAATGTTGTAAGCCGCCTCAATTATTATATGACAATAAAAAAGATACTATTAACTTTTGCTTATTAGTCTTTCTGTGCATATTTTATTAGCTTACGCAATTTCGATATATTTTATGAATATGTTGATGCTAATCCAATATCTTTTCATTTTTTGTATATATTCTCTGTTCATTTCAAATTTTAGAAAAATAATGAACTGGCTACTTTAATATATTTTAGGTCGTGCAGAAATAGGCTATGCGCAGTATTATCGTTGAAATCTCCCAATTCTGTGAAAATATTGAGTGCTTTTTAATTATCAAAGTTTAGACTTCGATCTGAATGTTCATAAAATGTAATATTTTTCGATAAATTTTTCACAATGTTTGTCTCAATTGAAATGAATAAACAAAAAGTAACAAACTTGTTTATATATTTCAAGTAATATCCCCTCTTGCTGCCGACCTTGATAAGTTTTTCCATAAATTTTCCACTACAAGAACATTACAAGTTACCAATTTGTAAAAAGAGCCTTACTGAGAAATTCTAAAATTGTTCAGTTTAATAACAGAGTCCTCCAGGACTGCTGACGAGTCGGAAATGAATCGAAAACTGTTGACAAAATTTATGGATCCAAAATCAACCATTAAGCAAATGATAGATTTTGAATTTTCCGGTACATAAATAATAGGCGTCTCTACCTTGATGTTTATACTTGTCCGAAAATAAGCAACTTCAGATTTATTGCTTCCCTTAGGAAGAGATAGAAAATGAATTAAATATTAATCACAATAAAAAATAATAATAATAATAATTAAAAAATAATAATAATAAAACCTCCATTGGTTAATGTTTTGTCATCGTTGTCAATTTAAAATTATAAACCTCTTAGGTCCAGTGTTAAGAACTTATAATCAAAAATTCAACGTTCAATCGTTAACTTTCGTTTATAAAATTGGTGGATACACTTACTTTATCCCCAGAAACGGAACTGGATTGACCTTTACGAAGTACGTTGACGAGTGATTTTTGAAACGAGTCGAGAAAAGACTTAACAAGAGAACATTTTAAGCTGGGAAAGAGATAATTTGGAAAGACTAAACCTGAATCCGTGTTACCAGACTGTGAAGAAATAATATTTTAATTTTTTCAATCTTCAGATTAATCATTTGATCGATCTTCGACAGGTCCAGCTGGTATCCCGGGTTGGGTGCAGTGTTATTAAAGGAAGATATCTGCAGAGATAGAATACTGTCGTCTCTGTCCGTCCAGACAATCTGCAAAAAGAATGAGTGAGGTGTTTCTGTAAGATATTATCAGACCTTTTTAAAAATATTATGTGGACTCAGATCCTGGAGACGTATATCCATTAGAGTTAAGCTGATTTCTGTCACCAGGGGTTTCGATTTTACGTCAATCTTCATTCCATGAAGAGATATTTCGAGAATATTTCCTTCCTTTACATCGGCAATATTAATACGCAACTTTTGAAAACTGACATCAGCTGACAGTGAGACGGTCTTGGTGTCTGAATGAAAATGAAACCCTTAACCCTTGTGGAATAAATGAAGAGATGTTTAACACATATATTCACCAAAACTATCTTGTAATGGAATCGATCAAATCAATGTATTTTAAGGAAAACTATTTTCAGGTTAATTCTTGGGACGTTTCTATGTTAAAAGACAAATTTTGTGAATATTAATGATGGTGACTTAACAATTTTCTTTAGTAATACAATTATAACACTTGAACTATGGACCGAGTTAACTAGCAACAAATATGGAGTTCGTCAAATGCAAAACGTGAATTGTTGCAAATTTGGAATTGACCGCTGTCCTGTTTCTCCATGTTTTTATTGCTCACATGTCTTTTCTTCGTTTCAAACGGTCCTGGATCTGCTTCATCATTACTTATCGGGAATTTCGAGAATGTCAAATAAGCTGTTCACGAATGTTAACAACAAATTCTCGGCAAGATATTGTACTTTTCCACACTCTAATAAGCTATGCAATCACTTATAGAGGTACATCTGTCCAAAACATTACAAAGACCATGCATTTACCATCTACTGCCACCTCTGGTGGAATATTTCCGTGACATTTTATCAAAGACATCAACTCCAAATTCGTTCTTATTATAAAATAACAATGATTCCGATTTTTCTTATGATTACATTCACCTGAACCTATCAGGTGAATGATATCAAGATGCAGAATGGTTATTGAAATCCATTGAATAAATATTTACTCAGAACATCAACATCGAACCAGAATTTTGTATTCGATAAACTTAAATTTAGATTTAGAAGATAATAACTGCTCATCATTTGTAACATGCCCATCAGGAATATAAGCTTTTTGGCAGTTCTCAATAAAAGAATTCCATAGACTATAAACTAAACAGGGCTTGTCTGTTGATAAATTATTTCCTTTAATTTTCAGATCAAACCGGAGACATTTCATTATGTTTATAAATCTATCATGTGTCTAGGTTTTGCTAAATAGTGGAGAATCCCAAAATGTATCCAACATACCTAAAATTGGTACCTCCAATTATTGAAAATTTTGTCTAATTCCTAAAAAGTTATTAACCATTGATCATTTTGATTAAATCATTGACCTTCAGCAATCGCACATTTCTGCTTCTATGACGTTCAAGATTCTCTGCCTGAAGCGCATGCATGCCTTCTTTACATGGGCTTGGTTCATTTTGGCAAACGCTTCTGTAATTGCATTCTGTAGAGATTTCAGATTAGGGTGTCTCGACTTGTTAGTAACCATTTCAAGAACACTCCATACATAATAGTCCATAGGGTTTAAATCTGGACTATTTGGGGGCCAGAATCCCTTGCTCCAATACATGTCAACATTATCGGACAGCCAGTTTTGAACTAAATAACTTATATGAGCGTCTTGTTGAAAGATGTACGGTCTTCCGGAAGCAACGGTTTCCATTCAGGGCTTCACTACTGTACTCAGAATTATTACATAGACTTCCTTGGTGATAGTTTCACCCTTTTTCAAGAAGTATGGAGGCATGACATCACCTTCACTAGAGATGACGCCTATTACCAGAACATTGGCAGGAAACTTTGTCCTTGGCAAAATTGGGACATTTTCAATATCGTGGGAAAGCCGGTTAATTTTGGGCATCAACTGTAAAAATTTTCTCATTAGGAAAAAGCTTAAGACGACTTGCTACTTCATTCTTCAATGATTTGAGTAACAAGTTGCACCAAACAACTCTTTTAGTTTTCGTAGACCCGGACAGCATTTGTCTTATATTTAGAATGTATGAAGTCTATTTTAGTTCTTCTTCAGCTATGTGACTCTAGACTCTTCATTTAAACAACGGGCACAATGATTTTTACAAACGTGTGGCAAATAAACAACTTTGGTGTCTGAAAATTCAAAAATAATTATATTGGTTCTGACTCTAAAATAATTAACAAAATTTTACTAACTCGAACTTTTATGTCATTCCATTGCCTTTTATACTGATCAGACGTAGACCAGTATTCTTAATGCGGAATGTCCTTTTTAAGCACTAAAACCTAAATCGACCCATAATTGCAGACCCTGATTTAATCTTGGCAGTTCGACATTCACCGTTGTCAAGATTAGATCATTTTTTGATAAAAAATTATCATTATAACGTTTTGCACTTTCTAATTAATTATAATTATTATTTAATCATTATTTTTTACTATTTTAATGTTATTATAATAGTTAGTTCTTTACTGAACATTGAAAAGACGTCAGAGTTATAAAAATTAATTATTAAAACAAAACACAGTTACGTAACACGTAACTCCCCCTTCAATTAAGACTGATGCCACTTCTTCAGCCATTCAATTCTCCTCAGTTTGATTCCTTCTGGACCTGTCAGTTCAACTTGATGTGGGGATAGGAAGTTTGTGATCTTGTATGGACCTTCATATTGAAAATCATTCTTCTTTCTGTTTTGCAGCTCTTTCCGTAGCAATACTTCTTCAATTAAAAACTCACGTCGACCTGTAATATCCGTTTCGAAGTTCTTAATTTTATCGGCTGCAATGTCTAAGTTTCTTCGAGCTTCTCTAATGATCACTGTATCTGGATATGTTTGGTCACGGCTGCCAAACTGAAGATTGACTTTGTAGCCCAATACAATCTCAAATGGAGAAAACTTTGTTAAGCTCTGCTGAGTAGCATTGATACTAAACTAAATTCTTGGGAGCAATTCGTGCCAATCTTTTTCTTGACAACCGATCTTTAGAGATGCGGTTATCATATCTCGAATCGTTCTTATTGCTCGCTCGACTAGACCGTTGGACTGGTGCTGGTAAGGTGAACTGAATTCACACTTGATATTGAGGTCTCTCCATTTTTGTTGAATCCAAGAACTCTCAAAGTTCTTTCCTCGATCTTTTAAAAATACTCTTCGGCTTGCCAAATCTATAAATCCAATGGTTCATTATTACCTTGAAGATTGATTGGTCATCAAGTTTGGACATAGCGCATAGACTCACTAGTTTGCTAAAACGTTCAATAATGACAACCATGTATTTGTAGTGTTCCGCTGCTTTTCCCATAAAGGCTACATCTACCACGATCTGCTCTAAGAAATGTTAGCTTCTTCTCGGGATAAGGATTTCTTTAATCGCGTTTGATCAATCTTTCTCTTGACACAAATATCACATTTTTTCTAAACATAGTTTGACTGCATTCCACATCGATGGCCAATAGTAATGCTCTTTCAGATAGTTGAATATTTTCTTGCTACCAAGATGACAAAGGCCGGCATGAATCTCCATAACAAATATATCAATAAATCTTTCTGGGATAATGATAAGATTCCGTTCGTTTCTTGATAAGAGCAGAAAGTCCTCGATAACATCCAAGCTATCTCTCATATGATAGAAACTGTTATTTTTCAATTCTTCTCTCCTCCCTTCTGAAAGACATTGAATAAATCCAAATATCAGTTTATCGGCCTTCTGTTCGTTTCTTATTCTTTCCATTTGATGAGTAATATTATGAACGGCACTGATGTATTTAGTTTTTGGCTTTTCAATCTTGGCTTGTCCATGCTTTGTTTGGCATTGAGAGCATACTACATTGGAAATTCTGGAAACGCCATCAGCGTTACAATGATCTTGGCCTTTTCTGTACCTCAATTCCAAGTTATATTCTGATAGATTAATTAGTATACTGCTTGAAATGAAGAATAAATTCAGATTGATAACAGCTCTTTTCTGGTGACACAATATCCCAATTCATGGGCAGATAAGTGTCTCAACTGAGACACGCAACCCGGTGGTTTTGCTTTCACTATTTCTTCAATCTTCTTCTTGTTAGTTCTGTCTCCACCGGCACTCACTGTATGTCCCAGAAAAACTAACTCTTGTTGGTAAAATTTGCACTTTGATGGATTAACCTTCAATCCATCCTTACAATCCGCTCCAGAACAACCTCCAAAATGTCATTGTGTTCTTTTTCTTCTGTACTGTATATTAGGATATCATCTAAATATACTAGTACATTCTTGAACAGCAAGCCATCAAGCAATTCATGTGTCAGTTTCTGAAAGGTAGCAGGCGCAGTTGCCAGTCCGAAAGGCATCCGGTTGAAGCAAAATTGGCCTTTTTGGTGCTAAATGCTGTAATTGATTTAGCACTATCCGTCAATTCCACTTGGTAATAGGCTTGGCCCAGATCTATTGACGAAAAATATTTTGAATTCAGCAGCATTTCCATGTCTGGCATCGGGAACGTGAATTTTTCTGTTATGGCGTTTACGCGTCTGAAATCCGCGCAAATTCGGATAGATCCATCCTTCTTTCCGACAACCACCAACGGGAAGTTCCATGCACTTTTGCATTTGGAAATGACACCCGCATCTAAAAATTGAGTAATCATTTCATCAACTTTAGGTTCAAGATGCATTGCTTGTCTTAGTGGTGCCTGTGAAATAGGTGGGTCGGTGACGATTATGTCATGTTTAACCAATCCGATGTGCCCAATATCAAATGAATGGGTCATGAATATTTTCCAATATCGTAGTAACATATTACGCAATGGTATACTGGTTTGATGATTGAATGTCATCATTACTTGATTTCCCCTATCTATGTCAGATATTTTCTTAATCAAGTCTGATGAATCAATATTATTTACAACACAGTTGAATCCCAAAATTCTTCATAATGTCGACACCTCCGATAAAGTCGGACTGCAGCTTCATCACTACAATAATATCAAATTCGATCTCCTTTCCTTTCCAAGAGATATTTTCTTTGAACGATTCAAGTGGTCTTTCTCCTCCAGACGAAAAAACGCCACTCAACAACATTTTTCTTTCCACTAGACGTGGATTCCGAAGTTTGTTCCAACAATTTTCATTCATCGCAGTAACTGAAGCTCTGGAATCCCACAACATTTCGATCTTCATACCTCTTATCTTCATCGAACTCCACTGTCTGCCATCTGCTGTCTCGACATCGGCCTGGTTTTTTTCTTCACCTGATTCATAAACATCGTCTTGGTTTTGTGAATCATCTTCTACTTCATCATGAGTGCACATCACGGATCTTCTTTGAATTCTCGAATTTGAATTCAATATCGGGAATGAACGGAAAAGGTACCCATTTTTTCCACAAATCAGACATTTGTTTTTCACTGGACAATGCATTCGCGCATGATCGTCACCACCGCAGCAAAAACATTGATTCGATCGCAGATATTCATCTCGTGGTGTGGAATACCTTTACATCTGTTGTAAAATCGTCTGGCTATATGCTTGGTAGAGAATTGTGGAGCTTCTCGTTGCTCTG
>JBBMKC010204035.1:0-13743 GCA_037834085.1 Bipalium vagum
AATGATGGATATTATTTTAGTAACTGATATTTGTTTTGTGCAATAAAATTTTTAAAAAGAATTTTTTATTCAAAACTGTCATTTTTTATGGGACACCCTAATACTATCAACTTTTAAAAACAGTAGGTATATATCTTTATTTATATTAGGTGATTTTATACAATGGTGATTTTATTATATGACAACTCTCGTCCGCATACTGGAAAAATTGCCAAGGACACCTTAGGAAAATTTATCTTGAAAATAATACTACACCCACGCATTCCATTTTTAATCATAAGAATTTATTAATTTAAATGAAATAAAATTTTAAATTTGTGTACTACCTTTAGTTAGTAATGTTCTACAACATGCAAAGAACCGTTTCTGATTATCTTTAAAATTGTTAATTTTATAGCAGTTTAAATAACAAATTATTGAAAATTTTAAGGTGTTAACCTTTTTATGGACCGTTGTGTATAAAAGACCATTTCATCTTATTTTAATCAGGAAATGGATACCTAACCGCTTATACTGAAATTATCTTATTTGTTTAAAAGTCAAATTATTACACTAACTTATTTAATTAGAAGATCGCAGTTAGGTTAAATTTTTATTAGTTTAATAAAATATTATGGTAAGTATTCTTTCCTTTAGTTATGATTAATAAAATATTTAAAGTTGTTTTGAAAAAAATATTTTTAAATGTTTTTTCGTAACTTAGAGGTCAAAAAATGGGTCGAAGAAATTAATTATGCATTGCTGAAAGAGAAAAAATTGTTGTTTATCACAAAGAGGGTTATTCACAAGTCCAGATTTCTAAAAAATGAAAATTTCAAGATGTTATATGCAAAGGAGATTACAACGATACAATGAAAGTGGTATCCATACAAACAAAAACCGATCTGGACGACCTAAAAAACTAATAAATTACAAGATAGAGAAATAAAAAATATCTCTTTATCTAACGGAAGGTACACTGTCGAAAAAATAGGGTAATTAAAATAAGCATTTCGACTATCAAAATTAGACTGAAGCAAGTTGACTTACATGGACGTGTAGCTGCTTGTAAACCTTTATTAAGACCAGTTAAAAAGAAGAAAAGAATACATGAAGAATGGTCAATTGTACATTGAAAAAATGCGCTTTGGACAGATGAATCCAAATTCGAACTTTTTGGTTCAAAACGACGTATTCTTGTTCGAAGATATTTTGGAGAAAGATGTTCAGACGAATGTTTGGTGCCAACTATAAAACATGGAGGTGGCTTTGTCACTGTTTAGGGATGCTTTGGTGGAGAAAATGTTTGGTTTATACACAGAATTGAAGGAATAATGACGAAAGAAATTTATAGGGACATTTTGGAACAAGTACTGCCGTCCGGCGAATGATTATTCTCTAATCCGTATGTTTTATGCATGATAATGATCCGAAACATAACAGAAAAAATTGTAAACGCTATTTAGTAGATCTTCACAGTCCACAAATACTATAAGTAATGGAATGGCCACCACAGTCACCAGATCTCAATCCGATCGAGTTGCTATGGGAAGAACTTGACAAGGATATTCGAAAAAAGCAGCCACCTTGTTTATAAAACCTTTGGCACATATTGCAAGTAAATGGAATGCAATATACCCCGAAACATTGTATAAATTAATTACTCGTATTCCAAAGATCTGTGCCGCTGTAATAAAGAAAAATATTTTGACAAATCAAAAATTTAAATATAAGTCGCTTGTGATTAAAAATTTCTAATAAAACAATATTTAACATTTATTAGTTTCTGTATACACACAGACCTTTTGTTCTCCGAATTTATTTGTTTCACTCCCTGCAAAACTTTGTCAAAATGTATAGTTTACATACTTTTAATTGATATTTTTCTGTGTTTGGCAGGACGTTTTATTGTTAATTAACTATCTAATTATTATTTATTCAAATTAACTATTTATGCATCGGTAATTAAAAATATTCTTGCAAATAATGGTGACATTGTTATTCAGTGTTCTAACCAACCTTCTAAATAACAATTAGAAAAATTCCAGGCTGGTTATAGGTTTGGTTCTCATAAGGATAAAAAACACAGTATGTACAACCGAACACAAGAAATATATTGCCCAGATAGAAGGAGAAAGATTATATAAAATAATGGCAGAAAAAGTGAGGAAAATTTTAATGAAAAGTAGGGATGTCAAAATATTAAACTCAGTTAGAAAATATTCGACCTTTGTAATAAAGTGGTACAGTTTCCGAAGAAATATGAAGTCAAATTAGAAACAACTGTTAAGGACAGTAAGTGAAAGAAACAAATTGTTTAAGATTAAAAGAAATGTGAAGAATTGAATCATTTTCTCAGTAAAGACCTGAGGGAAAAGTCTGTTCCCAATGGATAACCAAGTAAAATAAGTGTATCCCACAATCAAAAGTAAAAGCTTTCAGATATCCTTTATATCGTTCTAAGGAAAAATATATTAATTCTTATAAGAGTGAAATTCTTAAAGATTTTTGTTTTGCTGAACTACATTTAGGACTGTTTTTGTTACTTTTTAAAAAAGTTTCTCTATCATTCATGAAATGTCAATCACGTATATTTCCAGAATACATTTTAATCAATCATTCCCGGAGACATACTTCAATTTGTTGTTCAGACTAAATTCTTATTAAAAATATAATGAGAGAAGAAAAATTCTTTTTGTTTAACTGAGGTCAAATAAAGATTGAATTTCAAAAAATTACTGAAAATGTGAAGCTTTATTATATAAAATGAAATCCTTTTAAATAGAATTTATGTCTTCTAAATAATATAGCACCCTTTTACTGATATCTTTAATATAATCAGATTTGGTGATGTTTTCTGTTTTGTAATAACTTTTCTCATTCTCATCGTGGCTGTCTTCATTCACATCATCACTACTCTCGCTGGTTTCGTTCTCAGTGCACGTGGATGATAGGTTTTCTTTGCTCCTTTCTCTTTTCTTCATATTCGAGTTATTCTCCCATGAAGGTCTTATAACATAATGGCCCAGGTGCTTGGTCTGCATGTAGTAAAACTGAGACAATATCATTCTAGGAGGCACTGTCTCATTAGGCTTGATATTTAAATCTTTCAAACTGTTAATTCGAATGGTATTAGTATCAATTGCTTTCATCATTGACTGCCTGACTTGTAAAAATACGCTTTCCGGCAAGTAGTCAACCTTTTCGACGAGATTCGAAAAATATTTTGACAACTCCCCATACTGTTTAATCAGAAAATGTAATATCCACATTGTGTCCTTTGCTAAATCGGGAATGATGGAAATCAATTTATCTTTAATAACGTAATGATGAAAACTGGATGCATGATGAATCAAGGCAAATATTAAACAGAAACAGTTGTCCTGGTCTAGGGCAACTCTGGTTTCTTCTGGATCACCTAATCTGTCGTTAAAATTGCATCTCAAAGCACAGATTCGTTGTTTGTAGTTGATTTGGAAACAGGTTTTGGTCGGGCCCACAAAAAATCCATTCTTCTGGAAAACTTGGATACATCTTATTATCTGACTGGTCAGCCTCATTTCTTTATCATAATAGAAAGCGACTCTCAATAATCTTCGAGGAATGGAAACCCATTCTTCAATTTGACAATGGTGATATTGAGTAGCCATTTGTTCGTAATACAGCAATGAAAACTCATCAGACAGACCCTTTGTCAAAAAGTTCAGAAACTGAGGCAACATTAAACTTGTTCTTCTTGTCAATTGGGAGATTGAATAATCAATTATATCTTTATATGAAAATTTTATAATCTTAAAGGGTCTTCTATAAAGAACACTAAAAGGTTTCAATGGTTTCCATTTTCCATTTATCAACATAGTATGAACACAATCAAATGATTGCCTGAGGATCAATATACAAGGAGTATAAAACATGAGCATGTCGTTGATATTTTCTGATGAATGTATGAAAATATTCGTGGCATAGCATGGTTGATAAATGCTTATAATCTTATTACCGTTTTGATCACGGAATTCAATGAGATTGTTTACTATTATGTCCAGATTTAAGTATAAAGCTAATGCCAAGGGTGTCAAATATAGAATAGCTTTGTCATGAAACATTGGAAGGCCAAACAGTGAACTTGGACTGTCTGGAACTTGATAATAGGTTGTTCTAAAATACGATGGATTTAAAAGTGCCAATCTTTGTAATTTATCCCAGTTTTTGTTTCTGTAGATGTTTAATATCCACAGAGTTTCTGAATGATCAAATGGATAATATTGAGGAACGGAAAATATATCCCCATTAAACTCTTTCTTAAAAGAAGGAGGCGGAGGTATAAGTCCCGACATTTTTGGAAGAAAAACACTACTTTTGAGAGATGCCATGTCTTCACGACAGGAATGCATATGGAATAATAATTTCTTGATCGATATCGAAAATCAATATTGAATCGAATTTACTTTTGTTGATCCACCTTAAGTCAATCGTAAATGAGAATTGAAATTATTTTGAGATATGAATATTTGATAAGTATCTATTTCTCTTATTTAATCTTTATTTACCCCATAAAAATAAGTGTATGTCATGAATCACGAGGATGTCTTTAAGAGTACACCATATGTGTTCAACACAGACCTCTAATATTTTGATACCTGTACTGATAAATAGGTGAAAAAAGGTCTTTAGAGTATTAAACATGGTCATCAAAAATTACCATTTAGGTTAAAAATGATAATTAAGCTCTTTATAGATAATACGTTTTAACGAAAAATCTTAATCGTATTATAGGCTGTTACACAATCAAGTATTAAAAATTGAATAAGATAATAGCCATCCTCGACGGATCTTTATTTTAAATTAAACATATTATGATTAACGTCTACTTTCTTTTATATGTGTTTAGGTGATTTGATACTTACATATAATATGTAGACAAGATTTCTTCTAAAATATTTTAATTATAATTCAGACTTCAACACAGAACAAAATTGTTGCATAACCTGAATCTTAGAAATTAATGAAAGTAAGTCTTAATAAATTATTCTATTTTATTATTTTTTTTTCTAATTTCTATTTTTTATTATCTCCAAAAATTCAATAACGATAATTTTTTAAAAAGAATTGTAACAGGAGATGATAAGTGGGTGTTTCCAATGTCAACATGAAAAAAAAACAAAGGCTTATGTCTGGCCAGAAGCCGATACCCATTGCCAAACCAGACCTTCATCCTTGCCGAATCATGATGTCTGTTTGGTGGGATTACCGTGGAATAATATATTACGATCTTTTACCACGTAATATAACTATCACAGGACAGGTTTATTGTGACCAATTAGGAAGACTTGAGGTGGAATTAAAAAATCCAGACCAGGATTGATGAACAGAAAGAATATCATGATTCAACATGACAATGCCAGATCCCATATTTCAAAAATCGTACAGGAAAAATTAAAGGCATTAGAATGGGAAGTTTTTCCTCATCCGGCGTACTCACCTGATATCACGCCTTAAGATTATCATCTGTTCACGTCTCTTCAAAATTATCTGAATGGAAAAGAATTTTCTAAAGAAGTCGATATCAATAACGCCTTGGACAATTTCTTTATGTCTAAGTCCACCAGTTGTTATGAGGAAGGAATCATGAATTTACCTATAAGGTGGCAAAAGATCATAGATAACAATGGAAATTACTTTTGTTAAGTTTCTTATTTTATCTATGTAAAAATTCATTTTTTTAAATAAATTGTATTAGTTGGATTTTGAACTTTACAACCCAATACATGAACGTCAAAAAAACTTGAATTATTATGCTGAGTTTTGTGTTACTGTTTAAATTATTAATGATACAATTCTATACAACCATTTCTCTTTCTTTAATAGTTGAATTCCTTTTACAATAACCAACAAAGTAAGTCAGTAAACTTTATTTATTTCAGGATTACAAAAATGTTCAATCTCAGAAAAACCAATAACTATCAAGTAATGTTCAAGTGTACAAAATCATAATAAGTTAAATTAATAAGCAATCGTTGTATCTTTACTTATTTTCAACAATAATGCACAATTAAAAAAATTATAACCGAACAAATAAAACAATCAAATTTCTTGAAGTAAATATACACTACCGATCAGAAGTTTTAATAGGTACTCGTATTTTTAAATATCATATACATAAATCACTTTGTTTTGACAAATGTTTACGGGTAATTTATTCATAAAATATAACAATATTTTTTTGTTAATTCGAACTAAGAAGAAAAATATTTATTTTGTCATATATAACATTCATCAAATGCGCCTTTGTGATTTTTAACGACAGCAACACAATTCCTCGGCATACGATTGAGCAATTTCTGTAAACTTTCTGATGTTGTAAGCCATTTTACTTATGCTTTAGTGTCTCCTAAAGTCATTTTGCTAAAGATGGCTGTTGTTGCCGAATTCTTCTGTTCATTTTATTCTTCAATAATTCAATAGGGTTAAGATCTGGCGATTAAGAAGTCTATTCCATTACTTGGAGGATATTCTGCTGTTCTAACTCATTTAAGTAGGTTTTGCATATCTTGCTGGTATGTTGGGAATCATTGTCATGCATAAATACATATTTTTCTTGAAATAACCGTCTCCCAGATGGTATAACCATTTTCTTTTCCAAAATATCCTTATGAACATCTTTTGTCATGGTTTCTTCTATTTTGTGAAATTCGTCAACTTTCTCACCTCGAAACCACCTCCATACTTCACTGTAGGCACCAAATAATTTTCTTTATATCTTTCTACAGCAAATCTTCTAACGAATGTTCTGCGTGAAGAACCGAAAATATGGAAGTTCGACTCATTTATTCATAGAGCCTTTTTTACTGGTCAAATATCCAATCCAGATGCTTGATGGCCCATCCAAGTCTTTTTGCTTTATCAACTTTTCTGCTACTCGACCGCACAAGCAAAAACTGTTTAGCCGTGTTTTATGGTAGACATTCACTTCTTGCAATTCTTTATATTTTGCAGGTATAATTACCACTGTTAGTCGTCTATTTAATAGAAAAATTTTCTTAATTTCTCTATTTTGCACTCTGTTTATTTTTCGTGGTCTCCCGCACGGTTATTTATCTTAATAACATAGTCCATGAATCTTTAAAGTATCGATTTTGCGCAACACCTAAATAATTTCATGTTTCTGAGAAATTAGAACTTTTTCTAAATATGAAAGTAATACGGGTTGCAGAATTTTATCTACGTATCGAAAATTATTCAAATTACGTCGTAAATACATGGGGTAATTCAATAATTCCAAGTGTAACTGTTTAATAACTTAGTAACATCAAACCCTCATTCTGTTGTTCGCCGCGATAACATCTCAGCCTCAAGTGTCCATTACTTTGTCATAAACAGAATTTTGATTCAACACTAAAAGGGACGCGATTCCACTTATTCTTCCAATGTTGTCTTTTTTACACCAGTCAAGTCTTGTGGGTTTATGACGTAATGTTAATAGTAAACAACGCTTTAGATAATATGAGCGTACACCGATACTACTCAATATTCGATTAATAGTTTGAAGGATACTTTTTTCTGAGGTTCTTTTTCCAACTGATGTCAATTTTTGTTCTGTCGTTGATACTTTTATGTTGTTCACTGCCAATGCGACATTGTTGCAAACCCTGCTAACACCACGCATTCCAAGCCAATAAAATATTGAAATGATATCTGTCAAGACATCTGGCACCTTCTATGAAAAGTATTCCACTTTCATGAAGTACCACTTTTTGACGTATCCGGTAGTTGGATAAAATGTTGTATTTTTCTTATTTCTGTCATATTGCAAAATTTAATATAGGTACTTATTATTGACGAATTGTTTACTTACCTATTTAAATGACGAGCATAGAAAAAAGTGAATAAAATTAGATTGATTAAACAACAATGAGAAAATTTAGATATAATCCGTTAAAACACAATAACTGTATTATAACATGAGTATAATAAGCAATAACTTACTTTATTCTTATTTAATTTTGAATTTAATTGTTATTCTTTTTGAAACAGAAATGTAAAATTTCGACTATACTAGAAAATAAATTTTGCAAAAATAAATTACCAATTTAGAAATAATAATTAAAAACAACAATAATAATAATAATAATTTATTATTCCAGATAATGATATACTCCTTAAAATTAATAATTACTCAAGTTTTCTCGTGAATTTATGAAAGCCAATTTCTGAATAATAATGACAAAAGAAATTTAGAGCATATTATCAACTAATAATAATTATTTGGGAAATCTTTATCTTTTGCAAGATCATGAAAAGCCAAGGATAAATGTCCATCACATTGAAAGGTTCAATAAACTTAGCAACGAGTTTGATTTTTCATCAGGAAGTTTTCCGTTAATAATCATAAATCAATGAAAAAAAATTGGAATCTTTTTAAGTTCCAGAAAATAATGGCTTCAATTTTTTTTTCAAAAGAACTTTCAGTTCAACCAGATTTTTTTGATGTCAACGATTTACAAGGGTCATTCCATAGTTTTATTTTTTCATTGGTTTTCAGTCCGGACTTTTGGGTCATCTTTCAAACAATCATTCAGACTAGCTTAATGATCTATGTGTCAAAGCACCATTTATCTTCTGTGAAAAGGATTTCCTTTTCTTTTTGTTAGACTCACAGAGGAGTCTGAACTAAACGAATTAATGAGAATAATCTATTTTTGTTTTAAAATAAAATAATTATTAAAATAATTGTATTATTTACAAAAAACTGAAGAATAAACTTTTCTAAGGAAATTATTATTAAATCAATTCAAGCCAGAATGTTATTTGAGTAGATTTAACGGGTTTTCATTATTTTATTAGGATTAAATATTTCAATCAAATAATTACTAAATTCAATCTTGCTTTAATAATCTGATTATTAAATTTTAGAGAATTTCGTTGTTTATTTTCTTCGTTTTCTTTGATCTACTGGAAGTAATGTTGGCATTCTTCCCAGTGACTTAATCTTTTGCTTTTCAAACGTGATATGCTTGGTCTCTGAGCTCGAGCTTTTGATGGAGTGTAAAGGACTAAGGTTCTTTTGGTTTACACCTTTGTCTGTTAACAAAATACCTTTGTTGACTTAAATTCCGAGATTAAATTTCCTGTTTATATTCAGTAAAATAATTAAATTATAATATAATATATTTGGTGAATTAGGAGATTGGTTTTCTCAATTTATAAAAGGTTTTTTCTTTTAGTACTTGGTGATGTGTTCGTTCAAGAAGACGAAACCTACACCGATCTCGATCTAGATTATCGATCATGTCACGCCTATGAAATAATGGTGAGGACTTATTCCATCACAAATTGACCATCTCTTCTATTTTGATTTTCAAATTTTATTTAATGTTAATATTAAAAAACATAATAATGTTAGTTAATGTGATATAATCAATATTTTGTTGACCGTAATTTCGCAATGTCCCATGCACCATGGAGAAAATCAAAGAGTCGTGCGAGCTTGACTGACAGAATAAGCACATTTGCACATCTCCAGGTATTAGCTGATGTGAACTATTTGTGCCGTTGCACTGCACACAATTCACAAACAGAAACGAAAACATTCTATTAAAATGTAGACCACGATTATTTAGTCTTCATTAAAGGCAGATATTGATTGAAATACTTCTTAGGATCATCCAGATTTCGGTTTCAAATTTAGAGTAATAAGCTTGAAGAATCTTTTCTGTCTAACCAATAAACCACCATGTCAAGCACTGCTACTATCAATCTGTCCAGCTCTCCAAAGACTGGCCAAATTTTTCAAGTTGGCCAAAGTAGTCCAAAAAGTCAAGTATTTCATATTTCTGGAAATAATCCTCCAGAAGCATATCAAGTAAATTTTAAAATACGAGAGTTTTAATTAGTTAAATTTATTAACTTCATTTCTAAGACTATCAATAGGTTTCATTTTTACTTTAGCAACCTCTACAGATGAATATTCAAGGCCACAAATTAGCCTATTCTGCTTCGAGTTATCCCAGTGAAGACCAGCAACAGCACCAGCTTCAACAATATCAAATGCAACAGCACTACCAACCGAACCAACAATCGAGTCAACCACAATATTTTCAAGCCCAAGAAGAGCAGTATAGTCGACAACCACAATTTTACCAAGCTCAATATCAGCCACAAGAACAGTACCAGCAACAATACCAATCGTTACCTCCACCGCATCATCATTCAATAGAAATGAACAAAAACCATCCTCATATGACAATTCAGAGAGACACGGGCCACCCGACTGTATTTGAAGCTCCTATGGAGAAAATACATGTTATGAAAAAAAATACACCGGTCTTTCCAAAGTTACCCCCTGTTAATATGCAACAAGTAAGTGAATAATAAATTCAATTGCTAAATAACGCTTCTAATTAAAGTCATTTCGTTCGTCAAGAAGTGGATCATTTGCAGCTCTTGAAGAAATCACTGATCCTCCTAATTTTATCAAGCATCCTGAATCTCGTCAGGTAACTTTGGAAGGTGAACCGGCAACTTTGAGTGCCCGTGTCGCTCCAGCTGGTGATCCCAATTTAACGGTTCAATGGTATAAGGATGGAAATCCACTTTCAGCAGGTTAATAAAATTTTATTTGTAACATTTTACAATTTTAATTAAACGGAATATTATGGAAAATAATAAATGACAAAATTTATTTTTAATTCATTTGATAAGCGTTCTTAACAGTTTTTATGGAAAATACTAATATATTCTAATTGTTATGACGGACTTAAAAAATTCCAAAAATCTAATACTAAACATCCTTCTAATTGCCACAGAAGAAAGGGTTTAGGGAAATTGTTTCTATTTTCATTTGGAGATGATGGTAAGAATAAGGGAGAATACTAAAGTCATTTAGGGGAAGGGGTAGAAATAAAAACCATAAATGTATATTATCCTAATGTTTACAACATTAACTTTAAACAGTCTTCTCGCATGTTAACTCGAAGCCTCAAACAAAATATTTTAAAAAATCATTCTTAAATTTTTATTATTTTTTCCTCTTAAAATATGAACAGTTGAATATAATTTATCTTCATTTACATTAGGGGCGAAGTGTTTATACCAAAATAAAATAGCAGACAACCCGGCAATCCTCATTGATTTCAGCACAGACCCGAGAATTTCGTTTTCCTTTACAAAACTATCTGACAAGACTTTCACTGAAAGTGCACCAAATATCACATTTCTTCATATATAAACTATACATTTACATGAAATGCCACATATTGACATCACTTTCCAAAATTTGCGTGCTAAACATTTGTGCAAGGTATTGACTTAAACATAGATGAAACAAAAATAAATCTATTAATTAATTTTAATAATTAAATAATCGATTTTTAAGTGATTGGGTAATTTGTTTAAAATTAATGAAAATTATCAAAAACTTAAGTAGAGTCAAAAATAAAGAATTTCTCTTTTTGAAAAATTAATTGGAAAAAATATTAATTATTTTAATTAAGCTTGACAAATCGAAAAATGTTTCTGAAATAAATAATTAGGGAAACATTGAATTTGACATTAGGTTAATTGTGAAATAAAAAACGTGAACGAAGAGCTCTGCAAATTTACCAGAAAAAAGTAAATTAAAAATAAAAAATTAATAAACTCATGTCATTGGAATTTTTCTCAGTTCCTTAATAGTAATAATATAATATAATTTATTTTTCAAGTACACGCCTTTTATCAATTGACAAAACAATTTGTTTAAATATTTAAAAACATCATACATACCTTTTATCAGTTCTTCTTCAGTTAGTCATTTTTGATATTATACATTTTATTCGAGTGACGAATAAAATTCGAGTATTGTATCGTATTGATAAAAGCCATGTACTGAAATAATAAATTGATTTTGTTTACAAGAGTAAAATGAACGTATAATATATTAAAATGTAATATGATTAATAATATCATTGGAATTTTTGTCTATCGCTAAGAATGTTATAGAAATTGTAACCTTGAAGCTGTTTGTCACTGACATTACATGTCTTGAAGTGTTAACAATATTATTTGAAATTCTGTTGCAGCCCCCGGTAAACGTTTATAATTCAATATTTTGAAGTAGTAATGAAAACGAATCATTATTTCAATAAATTTTCATCAATAATAGAACAATAACTAATCAACATTTCATGCGAAAACGATCTATTATTTAAAACAACCGAGAAATTCCCCATCATTCCTAATGCTAGTTTAAATCCATATTTGTTTACTAATGGAATCTCATAACAATATTATATAATAATCGCTACACAAGTGACCACAGTGACACGAGTTATGTAACAGTTTGTCCTGGGGAAATTATAAACAACTCGGAATAATAAAACTAATAAATTAGTTTATTTTACCAAAAAGCAAACCCTCTCAGATAATAATTTATTATTTTATTTATAATTTAAATATAAATTTTGTACTAAAATTACATTTCACTTTTTCGTTTTCTTCCGTTGTGAATTTGTACAATAAATATTTCCCCAGGGAATTAAATTTTTTTATTAAAATGGTTTTATATTTTTTGCAAACAGTTTCAGAAAAAGCTTTTATGTCAAAGTATTAATCCACTGAAATGACATTTTTTAGTTATACTCTGCGTTAATATTTGAGAGTGTAATTTGTTTATTTATATTTTCAGGTGGTTTTTTATTTATACAAAAATAATAACGTTGTAAAATATATTCCGAAATAATAAAATAATTCCTGAGATTTCAGTTAAGATCATTTAAATTTGTTATGTTTTGGCATTACTGTAAGTAGGGCTATATTATAATACCAACACGGCTTCCATTTTCCATGTCATTATGGATCTTTTTAACTTACAGGTTCAAGGATCAATACTTCATTTGAAAGAGGCTTTGCTATTCTCGATATTCTCTATACTATTAAAGAGGATTGTGGAGAATATTCTTGTGTCGCGAAAAACAACTTTGGAATGGACCAAACTACTCCGTCGATATTAACGTAAATAAAAAGAATGGTTTAATGAACAAAACTTAAATTCTACATGACAGTGTTACGGTGGAAGACAATGTAGTTCTGAATTCTCATCTTCCAAGGGAAATGGCTGATAATATTGCAGCCATAGAAGCCAGTCGTAACGTAAGCAGAGATCACGAAATACATTCAGAAGTCCCTGTTCGACCTCCACATTTCATAAAGCCACTGCCCAGTATGGTCAATCTTCAAGGGAGCCAATCTGTGCATCTGGAAACGAGAATTATGCCTATTGATGATTCTACCATGGTAATTGAATGGTTCAAAAATGGAAAACCTTTAGACAATGGTTTGTATTTGAAATTATTATCTTTCTAATATTTTACAGTTTCGGGACACGATTATTAATCTGATTTTCAACATAAAAGATTTAAACGTTTTTAATTTATTTAAAATGTAATCAATTTATTTTTAAAATTTTTTATTGGACAGTTTCAAAATTTCTAAAAATAAAAAATATATATATTAATTCAAAGTTTTCTTAATAGTAATAATATAATATAATATAATATAATATAATATAATATAATATAATATTGTTAAGTTTTAAAAAAGACGAGAGATTTAAATAGATAAATGATTATAAACAATAATAATTATTTAATCGGTTAAAAATATCGATATTGGACTTTTAATGTTAATTGGGTTAAGAATGTCGATAGTGGTCTTTTAGGAACTTAACATAAAATATATGCAAATTCAGAAGGATTTAGTGCGCGTACGTTCGAAGTAAAATCAATAAAA
>JBBMKC010204046.1:0-23991 GCA_037834085.1 Bipalium vagum
TCAAAAATATATAATATTTATTCTTTTATCACAAAAATAACAAGTGTCAGAAAAAATATTTCCACCAGTATATATATATATATATAATAGCAAAATATTAGTTATAAAACATACAAAAAACCGCTCACAAAGAGACGCACAAGAAAAGGCATAAAACGATGCAAAGGAGAACGATTGAAAGCGCGAATAAGAGAAACAGATCAATGAGTCACTCAAGAACCCTATAGATTTTGGACTTACAACGCTTTTGAAGACGCTCTGATCAAATAATCTCACAAAAAAAGGCAACGAAAAGAAAACAGAAAAGCCGTTATAGTACCAAATTAATACAATTTAATAAAAAATTTAGTAAGAAACTCTGTGCGATAATCGTAACAGAAGCTTAAATATAAATATCAAACCTTTATTATAAACTAAGAAGTAGTCGTTGCTGATTAACTTGATAATATTATTAATACTTTCCTATAAATAATTGTTCTAAACTTTTTCGAGAATCAAATAATTTTTTTCCAGCTACTTCTTTTTTTTTACAATTGCTGAGGGCTTTTGTGCACTAATCTAAGTTCGTGAAAAAAGATTTCTTTAACTTTTTCTTTTAAAGTATCATGTTGTAAAAATCATAATTTCAAATAAATATTTCGAAAAAAAAGTGTTATCTTAGTTAATTTGAATTTTTATTTGACCGTTTATATTTTACATTTGTGATACTAAAATTTGATATTTTTGCTTTGAATGTTCATCTGTAATTCCTCATGATCATAATAATTTTTATTAAGTTACTTAAAGTCTCTCATACAAACATGCAATCTCATACCATCAATCCGTTAATCCTCTTCATCATATTTATAAACTTCATGACCATGATTAACATCAAAAACATCTTTGAATCATTTACCGAGCTTCATTTTCTTCTTAGTTGATTATTGGTTTTTCGTAACTCTTCTTTTGTTGTTATTATTAGTCTTGCTCTTTGTTTAAATTCTCATCGGCTCATGAAAGCTCTGGTGGTTTTTCCGTAGTTGATACAGTTCTGATTCTGATTTCCGCTCAGTTCCCAGTAGGCTAAGGCAACCTAGACTTAATAATTAATTAATAACTGTATTTCTTCTTCTCGACTTCCTATTTACCGGTCATTTTTAGAATTAAACCTGTCCATTTTTAGCTGCTGCATCTTCATGATTTTCAATGATAGTGTTACGCTATTAAATTACTATAAACCTCATCATAAAACTTAGCTCGTGAAGTCACTGATCCATTTCCATTTGTCAAAAAGTGTATACAAATGAATGAATCAAAACAACTACAAATAACACTTTATTACCAAAGTTACAACCAAGATGTCTCAAATGATCAAATCTAATTGTCAATAAAAATGTCTGCAAACACTCAATCAAATGTTTCGGTGACTATAAAATTAAAAGAAAACAAAGAATCAATCAATAATCAAATAATATCAATTAAACCAAAATGTTTATTAATAGAATCAAATGTTTAATCAAATTGTCAATTATAGGTTAATGTTAAACAGAAAAAAAATAAAAAGAAAACACTGATACTCTCACCGATTTAGTCGACGAAGAGTACAAAGGGTGGCTTGTTGAACCCAATCCGGTTCACTCAGAAACTCCCTAACAGCAAAGGACCCATCGTAAGCTTTTCTTTTATATCTGAGGGCATTAAAAATTGAAATCTTCTGATAACAGTTTTCGATTTTCTGACAGATAATTCTTCCGACACAATTTTTCTTCAAACAAAAATTAAGTCGAGATCTCTTTTTGTGAAAATCCACTTCGGATTCCAACTCTTTAAATACTATTCTGGTCAGACGATCAATAAGTCGTAGACCAATTTCATCACTGGGGAATGTCCATTCCCTTTCAAGATCTGTATTCCTAAATCGGACCCTCCTAGCGAACCCTGATCTAATCTTGGTAATTTTTTTCACCATTGTTAATCTTTTCACCATTGCAAGATTAGATCAATTTATTAATATTTACTGTTATTAATATTTACACTTTTAATTAATTATAATAATTTTTTTTAGTATTATTATTATTTTACTTCTGACCCTTTTTTATTATTTAAAATATAAAATTTACTATGTTTACAAGGATATGTCCTTCGCTAACCCAACAATAGCATAAAATGATAGACATATCAGATAACGAACTAAGTTTTTTTTGTTTTTTCAGCCGTTTAAATTTGTTAGCCCCTGGGATTCCCATTTATCTACCGAATTAAATTTTCCTTGTTTTGGTTTGCTGTTTATATATGCGAGTTTCAAATTTACTGTATAATTAACGCTATTAATCATTATCCTCTGCAATAGGTGCTCCAAAAGTTCGCTGGACAAATCACAAATTCGAGCAATTATTTATTACGAATGGAAAAATAACACAAGCACAAATGAAACTGTCTCAAAACTTAACGAGGTGCTTGGTGAAAGAACAATGCAACTGCGAACAGTGCAAAATTGGTTTTAAAAATTCAATTTTTTATTGGAAGACAAAAATATGTCTGGAAGGCTAAAAGAGTTGGAGGATTATCAAATTATGGACCTTCTTGAACAAAATAGGTCAATTAGTGCTAAACAAGTTAAATATATCTGAGTTAAATATAAGCGATACAGACATAAGAAACCGACTGAAATCGTTAGGATTCACTTTTAAACTCGACAAATGGGTTTCCAACCAACTAGCTGAAAAAAACAAATTGGATCACATTGAAATTTGTTCAAGACTTCTCGAAAGAAACCGAAATGATCCTTTTCTCGACCGGATAGTCACTTGCGTTGAAAAGTGGATCTATCATGACAACATAACCAGACGAGGATCGTGGTCGTTGAAAGGAGAGCCTCCACAAAAAATTGAAAAACGCAACCTTACACGAAACAAGGTTCTTTTAAGCATTTGGTGGGATTCTCGTGGAATTATTTATCAGGAGTTTCTCAAATACGGAAAAACCATTAATTCTGATGTCTGTTGTGACATGCTAAGAAGAGTTCATGCCATTATGAAGGAAAATCGAAGCAGTTTGATAAACCGAAAACAAGTGATTTACCACCAAGATAATGCCAAGCCTCACAAATCAATGAACACATTGAAGGTTATTCAGAAATTGAACTGGACTCTAATTGAACATCCACCATATAGTCCCAATATCGCCCCATCCGATTTTTATTTGTTCTGGGTATTACAGAGTCACTTGATGGGTAAAAATTTTAAGAGTTCCGAAGGTATAAAGAATGAAGTGCTTTCTTTCTTTCATTCAAAAGATCGAGATTTCTTCAATACTGGGATCGATAAACTTCTAAATAGAAGGGAGGCAGTAATAGAAAAAGATGTGGAATATCTGGATGATTAATTGTTTAATTTTTTATGATTAATAAATTAAATTTAACTTCAGTTTAGTTTTTAATTTAAAAACTAAAACTTATTTTGTTAGCTGATAAGTATTCATCCCACGGCTAATTCACTTACCTATCATTAATTTATAAAATTTAGGTAAATAAAATTAGTTTAGACAAAACTAAATTTAGTTTTTATAAGCTTCTTCAACTTACATTAATATTATATAGAGGTCCATAAAAATGTCGTTTTAAAAAACACAAATATTGCTAAATATTTATTATTACAGTGCATAAATATATTATTGTCCATTTTGTGTCGGTAAATAATTTTTTGAAAACATTTTTTGGACCTCTATATTTTAAGATTCTCGATTCTTATCCGTTAACTCAATAATAATCCTTTTATAAAATGTCAACGAAGAAAACTATTGTAAGTGCAAATTCCACAATGTATTGGATTCGTTTTAAAATCATTTCCATAATTAAAGATTGTTAAAATAACTCATATTTTAGGTAAAGTCAAAACATTAAATCCTATAAAACGTTTTTAGTTTTTAAAATTAATGATTATTAACTAGTTTTAAAAATATAATCTCAATCTCTTAAAACATTCCAAGAGAATTTAGAATTTCACAATTTATAGAAACGTCTTTAAGAGACTATAAATAAGTAACTTGAAGATATTTTTTCAATTCGAGGAAGCATTTTTAATTTAACAAAATCAACATTAAGTTAATTCGTAAATAATTAGTTTTGAATAAAACATTCAAAATGAAATGAATAAATAAAATTTTTATTTTTTCAAAATTAAATTGAACATGATCTTACAATTTTAGAACTTTAATTTTATCATTCTCATATTTTATACATTCAAAATAGAATAATTATTTAAGAACTAGCTTCTGGGAAAATTCTGATTAGGCTTAAATTTAGTTCGAAATAATATGGCTCGTAACATAATCTGAAAGCATTAACTTTCTTTGCCTAAGTTATCAGTCTTATTCTGATCAGTTGATTCCGTTACATTACTTAACGGATTATAAATCATGTGTACTGATTGAGCACCTAGCATCATTGAAAAAAATGCTGCAAACATAAATAGGGCATCACGGGCATACATTACGTTACAGAACTTTAAAGAAAGCAGGATTTAAATCTTAAGTTAAATTTATTTATTTATTTAATGTTTTAAACAAGATTAATAGATGAATTTCAGATCCAATACTTTTAGATACATATAATTAATTTTAATATAATAAAAAGATTAGATTAAAATAAATTACAATTTTATTTTTATCTTGATATTATTGGAAATTAATTGTAGTTTAATTTATTTTAAATTTTTTTACCCAATTTTAAATTATATGATTGTATTTAGTAAATATTGCTAATAATATTTTCACATAAAATTTGATATAAAAAACTTAGTAAAAAATAATTTCTAAATATATTTTAAGCGTATGGAATGTGTAATAATAAAAAATTTTTAATTTAAAATCTATTTCTTTTTTTGTTATTTTGTATTTTAATATCCATTGAGATGGCCCAAGGCACCTACTATT
Source organism: Bipalium vagum (assembly GCA_037834085.1). Lineage (NCBI taxonomy): Eukaryota > Metazoa > Platyhelminthes > Tricladida > Geoplanidae > Bipalium > Bipalium vagum. The sequence continues at coordinate 4,912 of JBBMKC010204046.1, forward strand.
AATAATAATGATGATGATAATATTAATAAAAACATTAATATTTTTTTAAACTTTCAAAAGTTAGGGAATATATAGGGAATAATTCTAAATTTTAATAATTTTTGGAACGATACATCTGAGTCTCGGCGTCGAGCCTTTGATGTATCGGATTTGAAAATTGTTAATAATTAACTTAACTCCGTCGTCGGAGTTATTTGTTGACATAACATATGCGTTTATCTAGCTTTGTCTCGGCATGGAGACAAAGTTAGAAATTATAGACTACTGTTGGAAATAGTCATCTCGAAATAGTCCAATCTCCACGACTATATAAAGAGACGGCTATTCTCATACAGTACCCATTATTGAAAAATTATCGCAGCGACTTTTGACGATTTCATTTAAAGAAGACATTTGCTTTTTGAGGAAGAGCGAAACTTTATTTTGGAAAAAATGATATTGTTGTTTTATTGTTGGGATGACGAAGACAATTCAGGACCTACTCGCAAGAACGACCACGGAGATTTTAGTAAATTTTTCTTTTTGCCACGTCTACGATATGCTAACGGAACAGGATCATACAAGGGAACCCGGCTAGTTTGTAAATCCCTAGGCTACCTGAAAAGGGCCTAGTGGATGACCCGGGACCCCCTTGTCGCACTGGGTGAGGTCATTTTCTTGATTTCTTAATTTTATTTTAATCGATTTTATTCATTTTTGTTTTTGTTTTTGATTAGTATTTATTTAGTATTTTTTAAGATCATAACTTATTTTAACATCCGCTTACAGTGACTTGATTTTTCAGACAATTGATCAGTGTTGGTTTTTCGTGTGAAATTGATTTAAATTGTGATTTTGGGGGGTTCATGTGACTAGTTTCGCATTATTATAAAGTTTTACTGTGATTTGCTTTGATTTAATCATGGTGCGGATAGAGTATTATCGTGTGAGCTTTGATTCAATAGATAAGATTTTATTGTGAAGATTATGATTAAAGTTGAGGTTAACCGAATTACGAGCACAACTTTATTAAAGTGAGATGTCACTGGTACACGAGCGCAAGTTACATTTTGAGATATAAAAGTAACATATCTTATATAATTTATTAAACAAAGAAAATATATAAAAACAAACAATTGTATATAAATCTAAAATTAGAAAATACCAGGTTTCTTAGAATAGAAACCTAGCAAAAAAGATATTATACAAATCTAAATATAGAAATAATGTAAAACAAAAAAATTTAAAAAAGAAATAATTTAAATACAAAAATAAAATAAACATTAGAAAATCTAATACATAAGGTCAATTCAAAAACCAAAATAGACTAAAAAATAAAGACGACAAAAACGAGACACGGTCAAGACGAAAAACAATTAAAAATTATTCGAACAAAATATTTGGACCCGACAAAAATATTCAAATACACAGTTCATCACAAGACGTCAGCAGACATTAAACCTTTGGAACGAAAACAATTCTTGTCAACAAATTTTGGAATATTTAAAGGTGAGCTTCAGACAATCAGACATTACAAAAACAAACAGTCCGCTACCAGACAATTAAATTGCAAAATATTTCACAGTAAAGCATCATTTCAGTCTCCAGTCATTTCATTTACAGTTTATGCCCTTTACAAACAGTAACTTTTATTATTAGTATTTTAATTATTATTATTATTTAATTTATTATCTCTGGTAAACTATTACGGTTTACACAGACTATTTAAATTTATCATAAATTCATTCACTCTTCCGATAATCACTATTTTATAGGATAACCTTTATTTTGTGTTTCCATTTTCCATTTTTCTCTTTTTGTTTGTGATTTGCACAACAATTAGGGTTGGCAAATCATCTCAGGACCTTACCACAAGTTACAGGATAACTGTGTAAGAATTTAAGGACTCTTGTTTAAAATCCCTTTGTAAATTCACATTTTTACAAATAAAAATATTTGTATTTGATTTTAGTTGTTTTCATTTGTCCTATTTTGTTCCGAATTACATGCCATAAATCCTTCTGAGAGTCATATACGTTTATGTTAAGTAACCTATAAGCCCTTATCGATTTTATTGAATTAAATTTAGTCACTTTTAGGGAAACGTAATATGTAGCTTGAATTGAATTTAAGCTTACAAAAATATGTTTTCCAGACATCAATAATAACATGTGGTAAGGCTAAAAAGTACTGACGTCAACCCAGCATTATTTTTCTTAACAACACGTGTTCATTTATAGGTCTCATTTCTCGACATAATCGTTGATTACATTAACGCACTCTTCCACCGGTCCATTGAAGCCTATTTCAGAGAAATTTGGATACCTCTCCAAAAGGAATTTTGTCCATTTAATTTTCATCTCATCCTTTGAAACAAATGTATATCTTCACTTTAGTTTCTTCAGATGACTGAGCAACCAAAATCAATTGGTGCTAGATCTAGACTGTATAAAAGATGATCCAGGTGCACAAAGTCAGTTTTTGTGAACGTATCTTGTGTTTTCTTGAATGTGTGAAGTTATGTGAATGTGAGCGTTATCATGGAATAAAAAACCTCCAGATTGTTTGGCTTTTGTTGGATGCTTCAGATTTAAAGGATTAGATTACTTTAATAGTCCTAATTTAAGGTTTCTTCAGTAAAATCTAACTTACAGATGCTATTGTTATCCCAAATGCGTTCAACATGGCACATTTCTTTGGTGATTTCTCTCTTTTGGAGTAATGAAGGAAGAAATTCAATAACCTCACGTCTGTAGTTATTATATTTAATAAAAAATCTGGTCCTACTACATAAAGTAGATGAAAATTCTCTTTTGTCTATTCATCATCTCAGATGTTAAGAATCTCGGTAAAAGCCTATTATATAACTTTTGAATTCCGATTTGTATTGGAAGTAGCTGAACGGTTTATTGTATATTTTGTCTCTCAAATTGCTTATTTTGAGTAATTTTTCGTACATCCGTCACAATATCTTTCAATTTATTTTATTTTCGTTTTTTTACTATTTATTAGGGATTCTGAGAAATAAAAATATTATTATTTCTCTACTTTGTTTATTTTTCTTAGTTAAATTTAAAAGCCCATTTGTCTGCTTTACTTAGCTTAATTGAGAAAATTCTTCTGTTTTCAATTAAAGATTTTGACACAAATTTTACCTCATCTACCTATTTAGAGGTTGTTATAGACTAAGGCTTACTAAGGTGTTTAACAAAAACAAAACAAACAAAACTCATTTATTTATTTATATTGATGGTTTTAAAACTAAATTCAACATTCAAAATAAGAATCAAACTGTTGTGCAGGTCAGCTAAAATAAGATTACCATTAAAAATAAAAATACCTATTCGATAATTTTTTGGCAAGAAATAATGACTTTACGCTGGCTTATATAGTGATTTTTAATATAATTTTACGTCAATATAATGATTAGACAGTTAAGCTGTCAATCATGATGTTATTACTTTAAATATTTCTAAAAATAATAAAATTTTAAAATGTTTTTAACAATAAATAAATTGTGGTGTACTAAAGGTGAAATGCTACTGAATAAAATCAGTAGTTGTTATTAAGGTAATATATTTGTAAAACTATTTATAGCATTTTATTAATTAATTTAAATTACTTTTTAATTATTAAAATAAATAATATTAAAATAGTCAGCTCATTATTTTTCTATTATTTAAGATGAAGTGAGATCTACTAAAAAATGAAAAGAGTTGGATCTAATCTGGACAAGGATATATTTAAACTATGTTTATAGGTTTGATAATTTATTAAATTAATCAAAAAGAATTTTATTTTTTATTATTATTGAAAACTCTTCAATTTAGATATACTATGATAAATTTCAATTAAATTGTGCATTTTTCAATAAATATTACTCCCATTGGATACATATTTATTTCAAGACACGTATAAAATTAAATTAAGCAAATTTTTTTTCTTAACTATTTTATTTTATTATCATCTATAATAATAACCTATGTACTATGTAAAAAAAAACTCTGATTAGGATGTATGGAAGATTTGACACGAGTATGTTGACCTTTGCTCCTTTTAAAAATGTTTCAATGGTTTGCTGAGAACTTTCGTTAAACGAATTAAAGAAAAGACGAATTTTTTTCTATTTTTGAGATTATTTAAGTGTAAATTTTCTAAAGTCAAGTCAAAAGCTTCTTTGAATTTATCAATAGCAAACATAAAAAGAATTGTTTCTTTTAATACAGACAAAGATATAGGTCCACTGTCCACTCCGATTTCCAGAGCAACCTTATTCTCAATTTAATCTGTATTTTTCCAGTTTTTTAGCTTGAAAATTATTTATAAAAAAAACCTGAAAAAATGAACATTTTGTGAAAACGAAATAAAAACTTTGGCATTCAATAATTTTTTTGACCAGCTTTCCACAAAAATTTTTTATATAATTTTTGAAATAATAGTTTATTTTTATTATTTTTAATTTTAAGATTAATTTAATTAGCCAATTTAAACAAATGGCGCCTAAATGTTGTTTTTAACCAAAACTTTCTACAAATACGAAAGACCTTCAGATGTTAGATATCTATTTAATAAATGAAAATCTTTCGGATTAATATCATAAGAATATTATTTAATAAAATCAAATAATATTTTCATTGGACAAAATGAAAATCAACATTAAATACGTACTAAAATTAGAATCGAAAATATTCAGCATTTTTTTATTATTCACAGAATTATATTAAAAGCGATGTTTATCATTTTTAGAGAATTATAATATTTTTTCTGGATTTTTGGATTTCCGTTTCAATTATATATTATGTTGATAAATTAATTAAAAATGCTGGAAGCTTTAATAAATTTGCTGGAAAACAACTTTAATAAATTTTAAAAATTCAATTATTTAATTTTAATTTAAAAAAGAATAAATCAGGCAAAAAAACGAAAATTTTCATTAAGTACTCTTATGAGGAAGAGGATAAATAAATAACGAACAAATTAATAATAAACGCAAATTACACTGAAGAATTCAGTACATATAAAAACTTGGACTATTAAAACGGGAATTGTCTTCACAAATGACATATTAAGTCACGGACTTCTTTATTCGTATATACTCAGAAAATTCTGACATAAGAAGCATAAAGAGCATGATTAAAACAAAGATAAAGACTGAAAGATGATTACAAAAATTACAAAAATAATTTTTAATTGCATCATATCTTTCTTGCTCTGAAAGAGCTTATTAAAATCCTCAACATTTGTTGAAATAATTTTTAGGAAATATATCAAAGAAATTGTTTAATTAAAATTCTGTCGACTTTGTCATTTTATTGGGAGTGCGGGTGAATTCCCGGAATTTTTCCATAATGAATTATATATGCACATTTTTACTGTTGGAAGTATTGTCCACTACCTGCAGCCATCTGTGAGGCAAGTTGTGTAATCCGCTTTGAAAGAAATCTTTTTTTTGAGAAGATCCAAGATTCGAGTCAGTTTTTGGTAACATCATACGAATGAAAATACTGGTCAGTCAGACTATGGCATGGAACAAGTGGTAATCTTAAGGGACAACGTATGGTGAAATATATATCTCTGAAAGATCTGATAATTTGCAAAGGATATTTATAAAATGAATATTCACAGTCCTTTTGTGTCATATTTTCGGAAGACTTTATAGTCATAAACAGTTTTATTCTTAACAATGCTGCTCAACAAACTAATTCTGATCGTTGAAGTGTATTTTGAAAGATTTTGTTTCATTTCTTTAAACAGATCTTTAATTTAAAATTACATCATTCATAATTGAAAGTCATCAAAATTTATTTTATTCGGATAACAAGTTTGAATTCAATTTGCATTTAAAGAAAGATATATAACATGTTTATGTCATATATTTACAATAGAACAAAGAACAAATATTAAATTTTTATTTTAAAATCGGGAAAAAATTACAGGCTTATGAATTGCTGCAAAAAGTTTATGGTGATAATTGCAAGTCTCATACACAAGTTTATAAATGGTTTACACGTTTTAAAAATGGCCTCGATTTTTTAAATGACGATGAAAAGTCTAGAGGTCCGGAAGCTGAAAATCGTTCATATTTAATTGGAACATTACGTGACATCAATGCTTCTTTTAGTAAAATGACTGCGAGAATGTTAGCAGAAGAATTAAATACAAGTGTCTTTACCATTTGGACAATGTTAACGAAAGATTTGAATAAAAATAAGATTTGTTCCAAAGTTGTTCCCCATGCATTAAATGAAGACCATAAAACAGCTCTTGCTGAATATTGTTAAGATCTCCTCAATACTATTGAAAACAATCCAGGTTATATTATCTCAATTATAACTGGTGATGATACATGGTGTTTCAAATGCAATCCACAAATCAAGTCTAATGAATGGAGGTCAGTAGATGAGCCGAAACCCATAACATTTCGTTTTCAAAAAACAATAAGTAAAACAATGCTTATTACTCTGTGTGATTCAAAAGGTATAGTCCATAAGGAATTTGTTCCAAAAGGTCAAACTGTTAATGGGGAATATTATTTAAATGTTTTACATTGTTTGTGCTCAAGATTGTTCGACTTAGGCTGAAATATCAAGAAGAAACGGAGCTGATTTTATTGCACGATAATGCCCCAACCCAAAGACCAAAAAAATTTGTGTCATCGGACATCCACTATATTCGCCTGATCTAACAACATGCGAATATTTTCTATTCCCAAAACTGAAATTGGGATTGAAAGGTGTATTTTATGATGATATTAAAGCTATTCAAGCAGCTGTGATACGAGTTCTGAAGAAAATTCCTTTAAATGACTTTGAAGGTATGATTTAATTACATAAATTCGTGTAGAGTCAGAAGTAATTTCGATATCAAAATCCGTAACCTTTTTGTGATTTCTTGACGATTGTTGGACTTTCTAGTCTGACTAAATACTCCAAATTCAAATAAGGCTGTTAAAATTCTTTTCTGAGTTCGATTTCGGAATGGATTGTAGTATCATTATTTTAGGGATATTTGTCTTGTTTAATACATGAATTTTCTTTCTGGGACTATTTTCATGATATCTTTCACGAGTGAATAAATTAAGCTGAAACTATCTTTCATCAATGTCCACAAATATATCCTATGTATTACGACGGTGTTGTCAGCGGCACTTTAACATTTTTTCCTTTTGATCATCTGTTATGAGAGAGCACATTTTGTCATGCACAAGTCTATATTGAACATCTACAGCAATTCTTTACACATTACTCTTTGGGATTTCAGTAGCATTTGAAATGCCGGAGATGCTCTTCTAGTGGCGCTTACAAGTGGCTACTGACACTGCTGCCCATAGCTCTACATAATTGTCATTGTCAAGTCTTTTAGATCCCTACTTCCTATCAGATGTTCCATGTTCAAAAAAACTAGTCTTGCAATTTTCTGAAATATTTTTGATTTACTATCTTGAAATATTGATACAAATTCTCCAACCGCACCTTATTCCCATTCAATCATTCCCAATTTTGACCAAAATCTTTATAATGCAATAAACCCAATTTTATTTTTTCTGAATGATTATCAATTTCAAAATTCAAAAAATTCTCTAATTAAAACAAATGTCAATTAGAAATAACCCGATTTATATAAAACAAAATTTATTAAATCCACTTTTTTCTTGTATGAATTAATTATATTATTAAATAATATTACATTGAAATCGTGTATTATCATATCGATTATTAGGCAACATTTTAAGTGATAAAACTACAGAAAATATTAATTACATTTCAAGATCTGGGCTGAATAAGTAAGCTTTATTCACTTCTCTTTTGCCAAATGGCTTAAAAATTATTCTTCCTAAGATTTAAAACTCAATTATCACTGATAAAACAAATGACTCTTTTTGTTTATTCTTAAGAAAAAAATTATATTTATACTAAAAAATGAAAGGATTTTTTAATAAATAAATAAAATTAATTAAATTTTTTTAATTATTAAATTATTTCATATAGTGGGTGTACCACTTGACGCTGTGACAAGAATTTTATCAAAATATTTTAATTAATTTTTCATTCTTTTATTAATAACTATGCCCCAAAAATGATTAGTTTTAAACGGTGCTTTTTACATCCTGTATAGATAATTCAATTAGAATACTTTAAAAACACTTTATTTACCTTGTGTTCCTTGAAACTTTGAAAACGAGTGCCTTTCATCAATTTTGATTTGTGAATAAAATTTATGAAGGATTAATTAATATAATGGATAATATTAATTTTAAAAAATTTAATATATACTTTGATAAATTAGTTAATTTAGTGCAATTTTATTGGTTGAGATATATCTAAATACATTGGATATATAAAAAACAAGTTTATTGGCGAGGATAAAGATGGGTCAAAGCCATTCTTTTTTAATTCAAAATTCTATTTATTTCTGCATTCTATTTCATATTTCAGCTGTTATCAGCGTTTACTTAAACTCGTGAAATACTACAAGATTAATTTATTATTAATTATTAATTATATTCATTAATAAATTATAATTATTTTAAATTGATAAAAACGTTAAATAGAAATTATAAATAAAATATAACTTTTGCGGGAAAATTACTGTTTGATAATCTACTAAGATTTCAAATGTAGCCGTACACCTAGGCAATGTCTAGATTGACTTCATTTAGTCTCGTCAAAGGGGAGAGAGCCGCACTTACAGATGATTTGAAAATTCCAGTGTGGACGCAAAAGTGTGGTGGACGAATATCACGAGGGTCAACGTAGGTTTCAGACATTAATATTGATAATTAAAGTATTAGACTTATCACAAAAGCATTCGTGGGTATTGGCATGAAACCAATTAAAATCATTTTGCACGACCACTCTAAGGTACAAATGCTTTGCAATCATTGCATTCCATATAATTTGACATCTGAAAAAGAATGTTGAGTTAAGTTTTGCGAAAAATACTCCTGAAATTTAAGAGTGGTAGTTTATTTTGAAAAATGGATTTTTTCGTAATACCTTCAAAACAGGCAACAATCCACTGTTTGAATTTTTACAAATAAATCAAAACCAATAAAAATTTTTCGGTCCAGCAGTACTGCAAAGAAATGATTACATGTTTCTTAGGTTTGAGAATCAAAAAACTGCCAATTCTGAGTGATTTACAACAACTTGCTAAGCCCAGATTATTTCCAAAAATAGAGAGAACAATAAAAATCGAAAAATTAAGCTTCATCCTACAGCTCGTCAACCTATCAATTTAGCATCACTAAATGTACAGGATTAATGGCACAAATAATGACACATACTCGACCTTTATTCACCTGACTTCTCATCTTGTGCCTTCTTTTCTTCAAAACTTTCAAAAAAATTACGTGGTGAAGGTCACCTGATGCAACTATTGCAAAATCCTAAGAATTTGTATCTGAAATGACAGTATAAGAATAGAAAAAAGTGAAGCCATTACTTTGAAAAACTACCTATGTATATATGGTTTGATTTGTTTTTTCAAGTACTAGCTTATAGAAACTTCACAAGAAGCCTTTGTATCAAAATGGATAGTTGATAATAAATAATCATTTTACCAAACAATTCATGATAAATGTTTTTTGAATGTATCCATGGTTTGCAGGAAAGCCTCAGCTGAAATTCTTGCAAACTCTTAATAAAATAAATATTGAAATACTTTTAACATTAAATGTTTGGATAATGAAAGCAATTATTACTGACTATCAAATTTCCTTAGATATTTAAAACCAGGATTTTTCTTGGGGATTTTATTTAATGGATTCGAGAGATCTATTCTATTCAATCATCAATTACTCAAAATTGGAACATATGTCAATAGAGAGAAAAATTATTCAATTTATTCTTAAAATTATGTGATTTTTAAAATCAGTCTACTAAAATCTAATGGGTGGGACTTTACATTTTTCCCACATTTAAAGATTTGAGAATAGCATCTAAATTTTATTTGTCAATAATTTTTTTTAAAATCTATTTGTTTCACATCACTTACCGAATTATATAACTCTTTTTAATTCTGCCCAAGCTTTTTTCCAAAGCAAATAATAAAGTTAATCATAATATTAAAATTTTCAACCATTAAAATCTATCGGCTTGTAATCCATAAATTTAGGATCTTAAAGAATTTATTTTTTATCAAAATTTGCTTATTCAAACAAATCTAATCAAACCATGTGACTGATATATTAGTTTAAATGTAAATAAACTATTAAGTTTTGTCTACTTATATTCTTAAAATTATTAAATCATAAATTTCCACATAAATGGTGTTAGAAAAAATTTTTTTGCATTATTTCAATTTTATGGCTTTTAAAATTTTTTTTAATAATAAAGTTTTATGCAATTTTTTAAATTCTATATAATGCCGAAAACTAAAAAGAGTGATAAAGAATTAATTAAAGATATGTGTAAAGATTTATAATGATGAATTTGTGTAACATTCTCAATACAAGTTATATTGTAAAAGTTGTGATACCTTTGTTAAGCATGATAAGAAATATTATGTGGATGCTTATCGGAAATGTAAGAGGTATTATATGTATATTGATTTTTGACATATTTTATAAAAGTAAGAAGCATAGTCTATATATTCAAAAAAACTTGAAACACAAATGATTAAAAAGGTCGACCAAAGCTTTATAGCAGGAGTTTACGATCCATATGTTGAGGTGGTTGTTAAAGCATTAACATATGTCAATATATTAACATATGCCAATATATTAACATATGCCAAAACTCCGGGATGGTCGACGGACTGATTCAAACTTACTAATCCACCGTTTCTGGAACATTTCGTTCAAAACGTAATGTTTATGGATGGCGGTATTAGCTAGACATATGCCTTGATGAAAATGGACGTTTCTTAATCTCCGTCTTCAAAGGTCTATTATGAATTCCTTTCCAAGAAACTGAATGTAGCAATGTCAATTCAAGTGACATGCAATAAATAAAGAGTCTAACAAACGATGCTCTGATAGCATGAGTCTGATCACGATAGGATGATTCTGAGTAGATGATTCTGTTAAGTCAATGAAGCATTCTGTATGTACATCAATATCACTTTATTTTCTTACCAACTGATATTATTATTATTATTATTTAATTAATTAATGTCATTAAATTTTAATAAAATTTAGCAGTATACATTCTGACTCCGTTAATAATATCATTGTGATAATCAGAGCTTCATTATCTATAAGATCGACCTTAATTAAACTTCTTGACCCTTAAGAGTGCATTATTTGATAACTTATTAATTCTCACAATATATTGAACATAATTTTATTTATTTTATTTTTTGTAAACAACGAATATTATATTCAAAAATATTTTTTTTCTCTTTCATGCTAAATGCACAACCCGGTCTTTATATCTTAAGTCTTATTATATCTTGTTCAACATGTCTTAGGACTACTACATAATTTTTAAAATAATTTTTATTTTATAATATTCTTGTTTGTTAAAATACAAAAACATTTACTTAAAAATAAATCACAAAAATCTGCCAGATGACAAATCCAATTTCAATTAATATCCTCATTTTAATTCTTTTAATCCGTACTTGATAGGCTAAGTATATCTTTTCCTGCATTCTGTTCCACCCACGTTTTGAAAAATAAATTTTTCTCATGGAAATTTCTGATTGAAAGAAGTTTTGAAAGCCCGGTTTTCATTGTTGACTATTCATATCCTACCCCCATTTGATAGTCATTCATGGTTTTATTTTGAGTCTGTGGTTTGTCAATGTCGGTTGATGCATCCGCAATCAAAAGTTTTTTGTTAAATTAAAATAAGTTTGGTCTGATGCTCCTACATACTCCTCAACCATCGAACTTCTTTTTATGACCTCTTCCATTGTTTTAAAAAAATTTTCTTAAACAAATATTTAGTTGATTCAATTTTTTTCGTTTAATGACGATCTGAGATTATATTCACTATTTATTATTGATTAGTTGATTAATATATTTAATACATTTTTCATTTTTTAATTCAAATAATCAACAAATGAGAAAAGAGAATTTATTATTGCTTTTAGATAAATTATTAAAGTAACCATTTAAGAAAAAACTAATTAAAATATATGATTAAGATAATAATATTCACTATATTAAATTCATTAACCTTGGATGAAATGTAAAACTAACAATTTTAAAAATCATTAAATGATTTAAAACCCAAGGAACGGTACTCATCAAATTCGAATTCATATTTTCCATTGCCAATTTGAATAAAAAATGGATATTTAAAGGAATTCTTATATAATATATTAAATAGAATTTTTATTTATATAAACATTACGTTTGAATCAGATTCTCTCCACTTATCCTATGAATATGGATCATGGATCATATGTGTGATCGACTATATCTAGTGACAATTGTCCACTTGAAAGTTCAGCTGCACTGACGTTGGTAGTCTAACGTTTATTCTTAATTACTTGACGCAGTTCACCAATCTTATGACTGAAATCGGTAATTATTGATTAAATCAATCAATAAATAAAACTATTTTGATTTTGGAATTCGTTTCCTTCCGACCAAGGTGGAGTGATGTGACAAATAGTTTTCATTGTTAATATCATTAAGTCTCTGTTCACTATAGACATTTTATACAATAAGTAAATATAATAAAATCTATAATATAAGAATAACGAACGGGATATAGACTAAACTAAATATGTTACCATGTTTATGATTGTCTCACAACTACAATAAATTGTCTATAAAATCCTTATTGTCGTCGACATTATCCTGGTTTAGGTTTTTCATCATATTTTGCTCGCTAGTCTTCGTTTCCTGATTTTCGTTTCTGTTGTCACTATCAAGCTGTAAGAGGTTTAGATTTTACATTCTTTGTTTGAGGAAAATTCCAGGGATTGTTTTACCAAATGTTGGACTCATCCAAACTTACAGTTATTACTTTAATTTTCCCGTGCTATAGAAAACGATTATCTCTCTAAACTCAAAATATTCCAACCCAGTATTTATTGCGGTTAGTCTATATACTAAGTGATGTTGCTTCTCATTATCAAAATAGAGCTTGACAGGATCTTTTCCAACCTTAATGTATGACTTACATTAAATCCTGTCATAATATTAGCCGGTTAATAGTTTTTAAACAGTATTTTAATTTCCTTTTTCTGCAGTCTTCTGCAATATTTTTAACAGTCTCCAGAGTTTTTACACCTCTGATTATTAAAGTTTCCTGTCTATAAATAAGAACTTCTTTACATTCAGGATAGTTAATTGTGCGATTTGAAAGAAATGAATCCCATTCTTACAAAAGACTGAAATTTCTGAAATGATCAACAATTTCATCAATAGGTATTTTGCATGAAAAATGAGTGGCCGCATTTACAGTCCACATCTTTAGGAATTGCACTTTCACTTTGTATTTTGTAATCAATATTATTTTTAAATAAAATTTTAGTTTTAATTAAATTGTTCGAAATTGTTTAAAATAATAATTTAAATCAAACTTAATAAATTTCATTTGTTTAACCATAACATTTAAATAATAAGACAATATTTTCATTATTTAATCGATTTTTGAATTTTTTTAAAATTTTAATTAATTTAATTTTAATTTTAATTAATTTAATTTTAATTTTAATTAATTTAATTTTAATTAATTTAATTTTAATTTTAATTAATTTAATTTTAATTAATTTAATTTTAATTTTAATTAATTTATATTTAATTTTAATTAATTTAATTTTAATTATAATTAATTTATATTTAATTTTAATTAATTTAATTTTAATTTTAATTAATTTATATTTAATTAATTAAAGTATTTATCAGAATAATTAATTTCTATCAAATACTTAAAATATCGTAATTACCGTTAATGATTTCAAACAATTATCAGAAATACTTCTTTAAAATTACAAATTTTGTCTAATTAGTTTCTAAATATTAATTATTAGAATTTAAAACTAAATAAGTTTTATTTTTCCTGAGATTAATTAATTCTGGAATTATTTTTCAATTTATAAATTAAAACAAATTTAATATTTTAATTTTCAAATTGAGAACTATTACAAATTAATTAGAAATATGTTAAGTATTCTAAATATATTATTAAATATTACTTAAAAATAAATTTTAAAAATTATGGCAATTGTTACAACATCTGAGATATTTTGATATTGTATTATTATGAAATTGAAGTTGTATTATTACTATTAAAATTTTAGTAATATTTTTATTAAATGAAAATAAAAACATTTTATTATTTTATATTATTTTAAGAAAGTACAACATAAACTTCGATATGTTCTCGAGTTTAATAATAACTGAAGAAAATAAAGTAACTTATCTTTTTCATTCAATATATACCACTTTTATTTTCATTCTTTGAGAACATCATAAAATATGTATTATTTTCTCTTTTCAACTTATCACCTTTATGATGGGAAAGTGTTAGGCACAAACAATAATCTTGGTTCATCTAAAAGTCCACGAAAACTAAAAATTTTGGATAATGTCATATGAAAAAATTTTACATTAATATTGTTTAATTTCTTAAATTTTGTTTTATCTTATTAGGTATCCTATTTGGAAATCTTAGGCTCATGAGGAAATAGCAAAATTACATAATTAATTTATATATAATAATTTAATAATTTATTTAATTTTAATAATTTAATTTCCAAAACATAGTTCACTTATTTGCGAAGCCAGTATCGAAAACGATTGATATGAAATAATAAGGAAGATAAAAGACGAATGTTATAAAACATCTTCATCAAAAGAGACTGGCACCCTGCAAATGGAGACAGAAGAAAATAAGAAGATTCTGACCAATAATCAAGGATGCTCTACAACTGATTATCAACCAAAATTTGGGCAGAATATGCGTAGCGAGCCCCACCTACAAGAGTCAGACGGCATAAAGCAACAAGAAAACGAAAGTCCTGCTACTCAAGATAAAACCTTACTAGGAGCAGGAAAATTGGAGCCTCACAAATTTCACTTCAAACCTATATGCATCAATTCAGAAAATTCTCAGTCAAATGAAAACAAGAAAGCAGTGATAAAAAATATTCCGATCAAACCGGGTGACACGAAAGGCAGCATTGTGCAA
Organism: Bipalium vagum; assembly: GCA_037834085.1. Classification (NCBI taxonomy): domain Eukaryota; kingdom Metazoa; phylum Platyhelminthes; order Tricladida; family Geoplanidae; genus Bipalium; species Bipalium vagum. The sequence continues at coordinate 19,983 of JBBMKC010204046.1, forward strand.
TCAAATGAGAACCCAATACTTCTAATATTTGTACTAGAAACTTTCAGAAAAAAGAATCGACTACAAATCTAATCTTACTGAGTCTCATAACAGACCTGAATCTAGGAAAAACTACTCTCACTGAGACAATCGATCAAATAAAAGAACTGGTAAAGAAAAATACCAAAATAATATCTCCCCTTTTGATTCATAAGGAGAAACAACATCCAAACAAGTACAAAATTAGAGAGATGTTTAACAAAATCCCAAAGAAAGCATATGAAGAAATTACTGGAAACGTGGTACCTTCATCTTCTCCAAACCGTTTCCAAATCGAGGAATACTTTGATCACCAATCAAAGGAAATCTCAAACTATGAGTATACCTTTGAACTACCAAACCTAGCAGAATCAAATTCATGCTTACCCATCACCCATGAAGAGATCGAAATAGTGCTCCTATCAACTCCTATCAACTACATATAGAAAATGAGAGACTACCTAAGATCCGTGGGGATATCACATATGATTACTTAGGTGTTCCATTCGGGAACAAGAAACGCCAGAATATTGAAAAAATTTTGAATGAAAACATCGAAAATTTCAGTAAAGTCTGCAATTCGAAAATTCTGCCTGCTCAGAAAATCAAAATTTTGAAAATATTTAAAAAATCAAGGTTACCATTCCACTTGAGAAATCGAATGATTAATATACTATCCCTCTCGTCTCCAAGTGGAAAACAGGGTATTAGCAAAATTCAACAAATTGGATATGATGAGAAAATTCTAAAACTTATTAAAGGCATCATCAACATTCCTCTAAAGATGCTTAATAACTCTTATCTTTATGCACATCAGAAGCTCGGAGGCCTTGGAATAACTGCTGCAATTGACGAATATATGATCCAGAACATAGTACATGCGTTTTGTATGATGACAAGTTCTGATGGAAGCTTACGGCACTTAGTAATCGCTGAACTAATAAGCACAACAGAAGTACGTAACAAAGGAAATCAGACTGACATCCACGAGGCGCTAAAGTGGATCAATGGAAAACAGTATAAGGATGCACGCTCAGCAACATGGTGGTCCAAAGTCCGAAAAGCGAAACAGATATGAAACGAAAATTTGATATTGATGTAATTTTTAAGCTGGGCGAACAAGGTATCGAAATGGAGATAAGGTCACCAGCCATAGAACCTAGGATGGCTTATTTTGACTTTCGTTCAAAAAATAAAATATGTAGTTACTTGCATGAACTTATAGGAATTTAAATATTTTAGGTCGTGGTCTAAATTCAAATCCCAAGGGCAATTAAGTGATGCATTATCGCTCCATCCATGGACCAATAAGGTCATTATTCAAGGAAGTCCCCCGGTTCATGATTGGATATTTGCTGTAAAAGCTCGAAACAGTATAATTAAATTAAATTACGCATCATATAAAGTGTTACGTAAGGAAAATGTAAGCTGTAGAAGAGGCTGTAATGCACCTGAAACGCAAACCTGTTCTCTGTCAGTGTATAAAAGAAGGCAGGATTAAGAGACAAAATAATATTCTACAAGAGCTCATGATAATCCTCAAAAATAAATCATACAATATTGAGATGGACAAAAAATGGCCGGAAAGCAAATTTAATATGCGTCCAGATCTGACAATTACGATGACCAAGAAGAAACAAATATTTCTCGTAGACATCAAGTCTCCATATGATAAAATTCCGAACTTCGATAATGCAAGATCCTTGAATATCAATAAATATCAAGAACTTCAAAAAGAAATTAATAATTTAACAAAATTTACTGTCTCACTGAATACAATAGTTATCGGCTCTTTGGGATCCTGGGATCCAAGGAATAACGAAGTATTAACTAGAATCGGATTAAGCAAATCAGAGGTCCGACAATTTTCAATTAATGCCATTAGAGCTGCAATCAAATCCTCTTATGATATATATAAAAAACATATATTATAAGTGAATTAAAAACTTATAATTAAATGAGAGGAAAAAAGTCCTTTTAAAAAAAAAGATTTTAAGGATGTTTTTTAAAAAAATTGAAATTATTTTTTAATAATTTTAATTAATTATTATTTTTTTTTAAAAATTAAGATTGAAGTTCAAAAAGGAAAAAAAGAATAATTTGTTTGATTAATCAAAATTAAATTAAATGCCAATATGCAAAATTTTTATCATTGACTTAATATTATAATTTATAAAATAATCTTCATAATTTATTGCAATACATTTGGCCGATAACGTCCAAGAATACTGCGAATAATGTAAGAAGAATTAAATAATTACATAAAACATTTTTAAAAAGAAAAAGGATTGAAAAATTATGTTAAATTAGCATAAATATAAATTAGTTAATAATAATTTTAAAAATTAAGATAAATTGTGCTTATGAAATTCTATTAAACGCAAAAAAAAATTTCAATACAAAAACTTTTTTATTTCGTCTATAAAATTTATTAAACCAATTTTTTTTACAAATTTTAAAAAACTCATTTATTATTTTAAGTTAAATTTCAAATAAAAATCTTTCGTTTTAATATAACTTATATATAACTTACACTTAACATTCACAATTTGTTTAAGTATATCGATTTTATCTTCAAATTAATAACCACATTTCAAAATAATTATATCATAATAATTATTTTGGTATATCAACATGTCCATAGAAGATTTGATACCCTTAAATGAAGCTCTTTTATTAGAGAAACCAAAATTCAATAAAATCGTAAAAGCTTTTATGGAATATACCTCATATTGTGGCAGCATGTTTCTACCGGAAAAGGTGAATGAGTGGTGTTCCTATTTGCAATGTGACGGAAATACGTGCAAAAACGAGCTTGTTCTCGGACAGTTGGATAAGCCAAGCGTTGTCTCAGTGAAGAATGTTCTATGCAAGTAAATATTAAATGAGATTTACTTCTACATTTATCATTATTATTATCATTATTACTATCATTATCATTACCATTATTATTATTATTATTATTATTCCTTATCTTAAATCAAGTATGACGTGTATAATAATTGCCCCAGCCATTTTTTTCATGAAAGAGACCAGTTTGTTTATATTTATTTCATACAAATGAAAACTAACAAACCATGAAAGTCGTTACGGTAATTTCCAACGTCAATCAATAATTTACAAGATATAAATTTTAGAAATCTTATTCCAAAATTATTGATATTCTGCCATACTTTGCAAAGAATTGGATGTCTATGGCTTTTGCTGTCTTTGGAGCTCTGTAAAATGTGCAACACTTTTTTCTAAGATAATTCTATTTGAAGTGCATTTTTGGAACTATTTTAGTAATGATTTTCTGATCCTCTTATGTTAATTCAAATCAATTTTTCAAAAGGCAACAATTGATTATTACTTATTCAAGCTTATAAACATGTCGTTGAATTATTCTAATCCATTTTTGCCTGGGGGTTTGCATTACAATTTCTTATTCACCTATCGAATAATAATAATAAATATAATAATACTTTAATTTTTATAAAAACAACACTGGATCTAGTGTTCAGGTTACCTTGAAATTTTCATTTTATTTATTTTTTTTAGTAAACTTTGTGATAATGGAATAATTACTGGTCACTTGGAATTTTAATAATCAAATTAAAATGACTTGTATTTTATTAATTTATACAAAATGAATATAAAATATAATAAAACCGATTTTTCCATAAAGCCACCAAATTTATAAGAAATTAAGGAATAAATAAATAACAAATTCATTTTGTTTTAAAAAATCAATAAATACAGGGTCTTTCAATAGAAGCTTTACTACTTTTAAAATATTAAATACTAAGTATTTTTGTTTAAATAAATTAATATTTAACATTATTCTACCTAGACATTTGAAAATTAAATATGGGTCGTTATAATATGCAACAACGGACAGAATTTGTCAAAATATTTTATCAAAGCGGTAGTTGAATTTCAGTAACCGTTAAAAAATTAAATGCAAAATTTGGGAAAAACAAATGTCCATCAAAACCAACAATTTACAGTC
>JBBMKC010204047.1:0-13743 GCA_037834085.1 Bipalium vagum
AATAATAATAATAATAATAATAATAATAATAATAATAATAATAATAATAATAATAATAATAATAAATATAATTATTTATATCAATCGACTTATTTAAAATAATTCAATTTATAATTCCTGAGTTGATTGAAATTATAAAATTATTAAATAAAATGATCAAAATTTTTTGATCTCCCTCTAAGAAGCAATACAAAATTTATCGTCGCAACTCAGAAAACATATTATATTTCTCTGGAAAAGGAAGAAAACTAATTATATAAGCTTCACACTTAATAAAATTCAATAATTAAGAAATGATTACAATAGTAATAGAGCTAAATTTTCTATGAGGTTTTCCAGGAAGCGGGGCGATGACAAAATCGATTCTGTGATGAAAATATTTTTTCTTTTTCAAATTAAATTAAAAGTAATTATGAAAATAATCAATTCGGTCAAAATAAAAGCGATCACTTTAAATAAACCCAAACTTTTAAATACAGAATGATAATAAGTAATAAGTATTACTAATAGAAAAAAAATAATCATGATTATCATTATTATTGTATCATATAATCGCCTCTAATATCACAGGGAGGTTATAATAAAATAAAGCTGTGTAAAAAATTATAATATTTTAAATCACCTTAAAAAAGGAGTCAAGCGATTCCTACAGAAAAGAAATTTTCTTTTCATCTTAACATGATACTTTTCTGCTAAGAGCCAAAATGAGCCCAGTTGATTTTTATAATTATTTTAATAAATTTTTATTCAATGCATCTTTAAGAATTTACTACTAAAATAAAGTTCCTACAATTATCCAAATATTGAGTAGATCGCGTGAAAAGTCTTTACCATAGAAATGAGGGAATGAAAAAATATATCAAAATGAAATTAATCAAAATAATGTTATGACAATCCAATACAATTATTCCAATACTCCTCCATTAATTCAATTTAATGTCTTAAGTGCATTTCCAGAAGATTTCCAAGATAATGTTCTACAGCTGCTATAATTATTACATCCATACTAATTTCTTTCCCCGTTAATCCGTTTTTAAATAAATACTCAATAAATGTAAGAAAGTTAAAATGCACTTTAAACAAATATTCAATTTATAGATTTATTTGAAATTTTACAGATATACAATTAGAAAATGGACAATTTTATGAAGCAGTTTTTTCAGACTACCTAATACATCCACTCAACTTATACAGAACCCCTTTTAAACTTTTATATAAAGGATGACATTTTTATTGTCAACTAAAAAGGAAGAAGCAGGATTTTCTATTTTTAATTATTTTTCTTACATCTACCTATATTAATCTTTTATCATTAAATATATGGGACTCTAGTTGTTGTACTTTGCTCTGAATCACAACTTTCTCTCAGATAGTATGGTCTGGCAATCTAAGGGTTCAAATAATTAATTACCATAATGAGAAAGTAGTATATGTTCAAACATTTTCTGAAAAAAAAATTGTGAATTAGATTAACAAATCGATATATTACAAATATGCTTATAAAGGTTTAGATAAAAAAAATAAATACTTAACTGCAAACAGCTGCTGCGGGTGGGAAATATTGACAATCTCAGCAGAAATGTAATACACAAAATTTATTTGATGGAATTTATATAAGTTGATATGCAAAAATCAATAGTACACGGGAATATTTTTTATCCCACTTATTTCATATTAAAAAAAATTATAAATTTAACAAAATTAAGTTAATTTTTTTGTAAATTGTTCTTGGAATCAATAAATCCGTTTTCTTAATTTTAATATTTTCATTTTCTTCATCATGAAAGAAAATTTAAAAATTCAGAATAATAATTAACGTTATTTTAAATCGAAAAAAATAAAAATTGAAACTTTAAAAACGTCACATTTATCATATTACTCTTCAATCGGATTAATGCTGTCTATTTTTCATATTTTTTCCGTACATCTAAGAGAAATTAATGATGGAAATCAATATTTATTAACATAAATATTGTATCAAAATATATACAATTTGTTTTCGGAGACCGATAATGTCCACGAAAATGATTTTATAGAAAAAAATATCAGAGCTTGAATATCACAATGGGGCGATGTTCAAAGAAAGAGACAGAAAGTTATATTATAATTAAACTTAAATAATTCAACTTGGAACCATAGATACCGTTTCCAATTTGATTGAAAATATAATTATATTGTATGTACATGTATATTTTGGTAATGATAAGTCTAGAGAATAAAAGAACTGCTAATATTGACTGGTATACAACAGCCTGGTTACCATCACATGATTTCAAAAATTAAAGAGAACAATAAAAAAGGATAAATTATTCTTTATAACGACATCAGCCCTCAATATATTTAATTTTGCAGTCACTAAAAGATAGACTTAAAGATGAACAGTCTTTATTCACCTGATATATCAATTTTTTACTTGTTTTATTCCCAACCATAATAGATTTCAGAAGGGAAAAAATGCTTCGAAAATTGGTTTTAAATTGACTTTATAGGTGATTATTTTGAGGAGAATTTAATTTGACTGTGGTTTGGTTTGCTTTTTCCAAGTACTAGATTTCACAAATTATCCAAGCGACCTACATACTCGTATTTCGATGGCTTGACACAACTTTGGACTCTGAAATTAATAATATTTCCGATTTTGTTCTAAATGTTTCCTCTTAGCAACATAATTGAAAATAAATTTTAAAAATATTTATTGCACTTAATAATACTACTGTTAATAGTGCATTAATCAGTCTTATTTTTGGTTACCAATATTTTTATGTTATTGATCTTTCAAAAAATTAATATTTTCAATAAAACTTTATTTAAATGTCAATTATTATTTACCTTTCACTTCGTGGGACTCACATGAAACATTAAAAAAACAACGTTTAATAAACAATATATGATATAAATAAATAATTTATTCCCAGAAAATCTATAATGTTTTTATTAACAAATTCTCCTACAAAACATACTGAAAAAAACCATTATGAGAAAGAAACAAGAAAATTTTCGATATATACCACGTACGGGCATTACATTTTGCATGACCAATATTAATTTAATATTTAGTTATAAAAATTTAAAATTAACGTGAAACAAAGAAATTGACAAAAAAGGTATTAATAAAGTAAGGAATATTTTATGAGAAAAAAGGGAAATATTAAACCACAAGGCACTTGTGTTTTACTTAACGAGAGTAAATCAATTAAAAAAATAAAAGTATAATCTAGCCAAACAAAAATATTTATATATTTCTACAGATGTAATTTTGATGGCCAAGAGAACAATTTCTTACAAAATTGTATGCTTTCTTTGATCGATTTGGAACTGCAACCATAATATTTTTTCTAGGATCATATATTATTATTATTATGATTATGATGATAATGTTTCATTATTATTATTATTTATTTTTATTATATAAATTAGCAGTCACTTACAAAATATAAAATCGAGGAACAAAATTAATAAAATTAAAAAACATTTAAGTAATTTAAAATAAACGCAACTTTGTATTAATTAAAACAATTAAGGACAATTAATTGTAGAATGCCAGAAACTTGTTTTCTTTTTAAATCCTCCAATATTTTCAAGCGATATTAAAATAAAGAATATATAATAAAAATAAACTTAGAGAGATGAAATAAAGGCCAATACATTCGAAATGATCAAGTTGCAAATTTAACAAAAAAACTTCATTTAAATAGATGGAGCAAAAGATTAAAAGTGGAAATATTTTTATCTTTATCATTGATCAAAGAGTGAGAGTTGCGCCTAAAGACTTTCGATTTTCGATAATATTCCAAAAGTTTAACTTTGGTGTTTTCGGTTTTGTCTAAAAAATATTTTTCCACAATAATATTTTTTCATTAAATCATTTCATTAAAAAATAAAGATAAAACCGGATTAAGGCAGAATTATAACCTACTTAATAATTTCCACTTAATTCAACACATTTCATAATTTACTCCTGAAAAACAAGAAAATTTTTGTCTATTTGCTTATATAAATAAATAAATTATGTTCCTTAATAAATACGTACAGGGTGTGCAATAAGCGAGTATCAGGTTTAAAAACAAAAAAAATATCAACAAAAAAAATTTTTTTCGCAACGAAAATTTTATTTTATATTTTTATTTTATATATAAAGAGGATTTTGAAATTGTATGAAACCATTGAATTGTTTTAATAAGTTAATATTAATAATATAATAATAGATACAAAAAATAGACAGATTTATGAAGAAAGACCTATGATATATGTACCAAATTCTGCTAAAAAATTGGATGCAGTTGTAAAACATTACATCATTTTTCGGAGAACAAGATCAAAAAATATTTTTCAAAAGGTGTGCAGCTCCTGCTTGAAATTAGAAATTTTTTGAACAGTCCATTTTGCGGAAGATGGACTGAGAGATCACCAGATCTTTTATCAATGGATTTCATTCTTTGAAAAATCAAAAGTCAAAAGTTTATACAAGAAAACCAATGAATCTAAACGATCTGACAGATGCAATCGAAGAAGAGAAATTTAAAATATCACCACAAATATGTAAAAATCCTGATTACTTTATATTGCCGATTATAACATTGTATTAGTGCTAATCGATGTTCTGTTGAAAAATAATATTAATTTTTAATAAATATATTCATTGTCAAAAATTTACAATGTTATCTAAAGTATATTTCACAAAATTAAATTCTAAAACCTTATACTTACTGTTACAAGCCCTGTATATGAGGAAAACAGAGTTTTTTTTAATTAATGAGATGACAGATATTCAATAAATAATGAAAATTGAAGTTTCTAATTTTTAAAAAAGAGATACAAAAGTTCAGTTTTATTTCAATCTGGTAAATTTGACTGTTTTAATAATAAAAATTGATATCTTTGTTTTAATGTTGAAATATTTTAAAATATAATAAAGCAGAGTTGTGTCAATCATCAGTCAAAAAAATAATAAATTTTGATGGTGTTTTTGAATAAACGCCTTTGATATTCTTGATTGGTCTTCAAGTCCAATTGGTCTACGGTTTTATTCTTTGGTACCTTCTATGAAATATTTCTTCAATAACTTTTATTCATAAAATTTTACAATCAAAGATCTTATTTCAAAAGCCAATCCTGGTGTATAAATTTTTTAGTAATAACTTAGATTCCATAAAAGAAGAAAATTAAGTGAAATCTTTAATTTTTCAATGATACAACATGATCATTTACGTAATTTAAGAATGAAATAGTTTAAGAAATAAGAAATATCTGAATCGAAACCTTTGAAGACTTTCGTGGGCCATGGAAAAACACTGTTTATAAAGATTAAAATTATATTGTAAAATGTTTACTTAATAAGATTACATTCTCACCAATGAGGGTAAGGAATAAATGAACTGCTGATGTAACAAAAAGTAAAACCATTATTATTTAATGTTTATTTGTTTGTCTGAATCTATACCAAATCCTAAATAAATATCACAAAATCATATTGAACTAAAAATGAAATCATTGAAATTGTTTTCTCTACAAAAAATTCTTTTCACATAAATTAAGAATATTTTTAATATAAAACTCATTGACTTAAACAAAATCGATAATGGAGCTAATAAATAATAACTAATTAGTAGTCAATGGATCACTCGTGTTTTCTTTATTAATAAAGAACAACTTATTAATTTTTTCAATTTTTTACAAAAAAAATATCGATTTTTAATATATAACATTATACGTGATTTTTTTTAAAGAAATTTATTAATTTTATCGAATTTCTATAAATTATAATAAAACCATAAGTCTGAAACAGCTGAATAAAATCTCTATCGAATTTTTAATTAAAAACACGATAAATAATTTTTATTTATCTAATTTTATTTATTTAATTTTTATTTATAATTTATTATATTTATAAAGTTGTCAAAATTTTAATTTTATTTTAACATATTTCATAAAATTTAAATTTATAAAAATTCAATTGATCTGAGAATGAAAAATAATTGAAACTTTTAAAAAGTGAATAAAATAAATTTTCTCTTTAACATGAAAAAGGTTTTCATAATTCGTAAAAAACTTTTATCAAAGAAATTTTAAAACAAACAACTAAAATTTATTAATTAATATCTTCGAGAATAGTATTTTTTTTATATTTATTAAAAATAATAATAATAATAATTTTTTTGAAAAATATTAGTTATATTAAAGATTAACGATAAACAATTAATTAAGTAAATATTGAAGAAAGATTTTAAAAATTGATTTCTTATTCTTAAAATAAATACTAATTAATAAAGATTTTTAATTAATGATTTTAACCTTACTATCTTGATAAGCAGAAGTACAAATTTCAATAAAACAAAACATTTATTCTTGTAATTAAATAATTAATTAACGTATAAAGAATATATGTATATTTAATTTATTATCTTTAATGTGCTCTAAAGAATATTTTAATTTTATGTTATTATATATATAATGTTAAATATTTCAGAATTTCAACAATTATCAGTAGCCTGAAGAATGGAAAAAATGTCATAGTCTATACAATTTGCACCAGAATGATGAACAATGATATTTGTGAGAAAATAAAGTTGCCTCTGTGAACCATTTAAAGGATCAGTTATTTGATTCAGACTTTCAAAATGAACTGGTTGATATCAGAAAAATATAAGATCGAACAGAACAGTGAGTTAGAAACCAAAATTCTTTAAAGATGTGATGTAAAGATATCTAGTACCAATGGTTTTTTCATTATACATAACTACAACAATCAAAACATCTGCTGATCTAAATAATATACACGATGTATTTAGACTCACGCTGACTTCAGTTCATGACCTTTATCTTTTCGTAACCAGTCTTAATTCGATTGTTTGGTGACTCTAAATCGCAACAGTTCATTTATTAAATCCCCAGTCTCGCTTGTTTTGAATAGGAATATGATTAAGAAATATCCAAGGAGAGATCATTTTTTTTACTTTTTAACCAGTGATTTCTGGTTTATTTGATTGGTAATTAATATATAATAGAACATTTTGGTATCATTTTTATTAGTAGGTCAAACTCTTTGGATATTTATTTAAATTGTCTCTAATAGTAAAAAGTAATATAAACAGGAAATTTTAATTGAGTAATTTATTTATACTGTGTAATCACACATTTTTAAATTTAAAGATTTATTATTATTTATTGTAGAAAACACCCTAAAATATGTTATAAAAAATATAATATTTAGCAATATTGATCATTAATGACCAAATAAGTTTTAGTAATGTGTTCAAATAATTTTTATTTTTAAAACATTATAATGGAAAAGAAACCAGCTGGAAGATAAATATTAAATGAAATTGTAAAATATCATGTAAACAGAAACCATTGTTACATATCCATTATTCAATATAAAGTAAACATGTAATAATTTCAGTTCGAATTTAACGTTATAATCGACTCAGTAACATTCTGAGAAACTCCTCAAAAATTACTGAAATTAAATCATGGAAGTAAATTAATTTCTTTTAACAAAAATATTTCATGTTAAATATAAAATAATTCCCATTTGAAATATTATAATGTATCTTGAAAGTATCTTAAAAACCAAACAAACAAAAGAAGAAAAATATTTCATTTCCTAAGGCAGATTATTTGAAATTCATTTCTGTTCTAAAAATCATATTTCCAATCTGCGATATTTGTTTAAATCATTTCCAATTCTGAACAATTAGTAAGTCTCTACAGAGAATTATTTCAAAGTGAAATATAATTAAATCAATGTTATTATTATTATTTGTTCTTTCAATTAGAAATTCAAAATTAAATTAAATTACAGAGAAAGTAAAAATAATTTTTAATTGAATTGATTTCAGATTAAAAACAGCCTTTGTTTTACTGAGCTCCAGAGTGATATATGATATCAGATGAATTTCAGTTTTGTAAAACAAATATATAACCAGAAAAGGCCGATATTAATGATTATAAATATTATTTATAAAATTCAATTTATTCTTTAAAAAATCATATCTAAGGATTTAAACAAAAATGTTAGATTTATATTTACAGACTAAAAAATTTTAGAAAAAATAACTGAAAACAAGGGGAAAGATTTAGCTTCATATATTATCTGTTTTTCTGATTTTTTAAAAATTATTTAAAACTTCTAATATGTACATACATGAATATATATATATATATATATATATATATATATACATATATATACATTTCTTCATTGATAAATATCACTTTGCTGAAATCTAGGTCATAAATTTTTAAAACAAATTCTGCAAAGAAAGAGTTATATATATATATATATATATATATATATATATAATATACTTATGTATTTCACCATTTCCAATTATGAAAGATTTTATATAACATTTTTTAGAACATATTTTCAGAATTCTAAAGAAAACTGAAAAAAACAATAAGCACCAATATAGAGCAATATAAAGATCTTAGATAATTATTTCCAAAGTAATTAACCAATTAAAGCTCGAAAACTTTTATACTATGTATTCGATTCTATAATCTTAAAAATAATTATATTCTCAAAAGATTTTCAAAAGATGAAATTTGAACCATCTCTTAAAACTACGACAATGCCAAAATTGATTCACCAAATTTCATTTCAGTGATTTTTCAATAAAAATTCCCAAAGTTTCCTAGTTCAATCAAAGGCATATAGGTTGAAAGACTTTCAATTCACATGTTTAAATAAATAATGACATGTTAATGACAGAAAAAGGTAACAATTTGATATATTAATACTTTAATTTTATTTGTGAAAGACCAGGACAGAACTTAAGTTCTTGTGAAGCGGTTAATTGTCTTATAATATTAATGAAAAAATTATAAAATAATCAACGTGACTATTTTTATTCCGCATAGAAATCTCAGACATCAACTACTAATATATTAATCAAATATTTTTGTCTCGTTTTAACTAAGAGAATTTAGTCAAATTTATTTCTGCCTTTCATGATAAAGTGATATAGTCTGATCCAAACTCAGACTTTCAAGTATGATCACCCAATTAAAGTTTGCCTCTGCTCAAAATTTGATTTATAATACAGAGTATTTTCTGTGGTTCAGCCAGAAAATATTCTAGACAAAACAATTGTTTATAAAATCAGTTTTCTCTGAATCATTTTGTCTTAAAATCATCCCATATTTCTTGTAAAACTTCAAATAAATTCCACCCATATTCGTCATTTATAAGCTAACGACTTAAAATATTTTCTCTCCTTTTCCATTTTTTTGTTAGACTTCTTATGGTTACAGTTAGCCTTTATAGGGCGCCTATGATCAGAATTTATAAATTTAAAGGACTTTGCATAAATTATTCTTTTTGAAGTCATTTTTTTGCAAATATTTTATTGATATATTATTCGTCAGCGAATTTAAATATATTGATTAATAAAATTTTGTTATTTGTTTTAATTTTCACAAAATTAAAATAATTTGAAATGGAAAATGAAAAATATGCATTTTAGATATTTTTTTTATTATTTTATTTTTGCAAAGGGAAAAAACGCATCAAGTTTGCAGAATATTGCGAGCCGTTTATGGTGACAAGACCTCACAACTTTAATGTCAATAGTGGTTTAAGAAATTCCATGAAGATGTCTTTGAAATTAACGACGCTTTCGGTCACGATGGCCATCAAATGTTGATGATGACAAAATAATGGTATTAGTTGATACAAATCCACATTACACTACACGAGATATTGCCGGAATATTTAACAAAGGAAATTCAACTGTTCATGACAATCTGAAGTTGGAAAATATAAACAGGTTCGACGTTTGAATTTCTCATAAAGTATATTTGACAGCACGCATGAACATATGTGATATTCTCATTAAGCGTGAGGCAAGCAGTTATGTTTTGAATCAATTGTGTATTATCGGCAATTGAGTGGTTTGAACGAATTCATGAATCAGAAACTTCCAAAACTTGTTAACCGAAAATGGTTGTATTCCATAATGACAATGCAAAGCAATACACAAGTTTCTTGACCCGTTAAAAATATTGCAGTTTAGTTAGGACGTGTTGCCACACATGTCATACGCACTTGAAATTGAGTTTTCAGAATTTCATTTATTTCTCTTTCTTCAAAATTCCATTCACAATATACAGCTCAATTCAGATAACGCTTTAAAATAAAGACAAGTCATTCTATAAGCAAGAAATCGTGAAACTCAGAAAAAAATGGAAAAAGGTCATCAAACAAAATGGGACACATAAATAACTTGTTTTCGTTTTGCACATAGATAAATAAGCGTTTCAAAGATTAGAAAGATTGCTTCACAAATTTTCCAACAAAATAATAAATAAAAATGATATAACTTTTTCATACAGTTACTCTGATTTTCTTTTTGTTAATAATGTTTTTCTCTTTCAATTAAAATTATATTTTGAGAATATTTTTTACAATATTAAATCCGACCACCTTTCATTCATGTAATTTCTAAGAATACTAGACGTATAAAAGACATTAAGAGAAGTCGGGTAATATTAATATTCTCTACGCATTAAACTCAGCCTCAAAATTAATTCTTTTTTTTCGTTTAATACTGTAAGATAAAGAGAATAATAGAAAAAACTGCCTCTGAAGCTCAAAATACTAAAAGAATTATATAGAATTCAGAGGAATGATTTTTTAGTAATAATATGAAAGAGAACAAAAGCAAAATCGGAAAATAAAGACTAATAAACACAATCATAGTCTTGTGGATTAAAAAGACTGTCATTTCTTGAAGAAAAATAGCTTTTTATTCATGTATTAAGAAATATTCTATTGTTTTCTAAAATTCACCGTAAAGTATAAATATAGATCACAATCACAAAATAAATGAATATTAATTCCACTATTATATATAATATAATTATATTCCCATTTTTTCAGAGTTTCTCAAGCGTTACTTGAAGGAATTATCAAAACCTTTAACATTTCCCCTTCAATATTATTATTGATTTTCTCATACCAATTTAAACTGAACGTTATTCCATTATAAAAAGCAAATGGTTTTATCTTGAAAATTATCGAGATAGATATCATTTTTCATATTTATCACATTTTCCTCATAAAAAACAAATAAATAAAAATTAGGAGACTCATGCAAAACTAATGAAAATGTGTTATATAGCCAACATCGCCCCACGTTAATAATATTCTTAGCAGACCCCCGAAGATCACGGATAGAATTGACAGATTTAGATGTGAAAACGGAAATTAATCGATTATGAAAATGAATATAAAATGACTTTTGCGGCATCGATCGATTTGGCTTAATTTCGAGAAATTTATTATTGGGAAATTTTTGTAAAACGGAACAGAAGGGAAACATTCTCTGTTATTTTTTTTCTAAAATCATGAAAAAATTTTCTGTATATTCAGAATATCTCTATTCCCCATTGTTTTAGAAAATTAAATTGTGTCAATATTGTTTTAATGATTAATCAGTTCGCTTGAACTTTAGAAAATGCTCCACATAATATTAATTTAATTTAAATTTATTCATCATTTTATCAACAGATTTAAAATGGTAATAGCATTAATATATTTCCAGAATTTTATTGACACACTGATATTTACAGTATTTCAGTAAAACAATTTAATTTTATTAAATCAATAATTAAAAGAAATGTAAAAATAAAATATTTTCTATTTTTAATGAGCCTAAATAAATAATAACAAAAAAGGGGAAACTGAATTTATATTTACGCTTCCAGAATAAAAATCAAATTGCTTTGAGGAATTTTTATGGATAATAAGCAAATAAAGCAGATGAACAATATTGAGAATGTTGCCTAACATTCTGAAAAGAGATAATTTATAACTACTGATGCAAATATAGAAAATAAAATGAAGTAATTCATTTGGTTTTAAATATATAAAGTCGCAATAATTATATTCACATATTTTAATTTACATACCTAATTTTACGAACTTTTTTTAACTATTTAACTGGCATTTTCCAGAATTTTTTCCTGTTAAATAAAACAAAACTTCCAATTTATAAACAATTTTTAAGATTTATTAAATGATGATAATTTTTGGTTCAATTAAACAATTTCATCTCGAAAAATATTGATTTTCAAATCAAGACAATTTGGAAATTCATAAATTACCAGTTTTTTTTGTTTTAATGGTTAATAAAATAAATATGAAAGTTTGTTCAAATTATTAATTGATTTAATACATTATCAATAGTAATAAATGTGAGCATTGGTATTATCAATTTTCATGATAATGCTAATAAGGTTTATCTTTCAGATATAGTGAAGTCAAAACATTGCCTAAGTAACAAAGAGAAATTTATAAAAAGCAGTTTGTAAAAGAAAGGAAATGAGATTAACTGCGGGAAAGCAGCTGGGTTGAAGTATTGGATGAAGATTAATATTCCCACCATTACGTAAAGTACATTTACAACCGAAACATCAGAAAGAAAAAGAAAATACCGACAATATAATTAATTTCATCTATGAAATCAGGATTGATTAATAAAAAACAGTCTTATTATTATCTATGTTAAGAAGAATAACATGCTGATATATAAATTATACCAGGCAATATAACATGTTGCATAATCTCAAAAAGAAAGACTATGAAATCGAACCATACAAAAGATATTTATTAATAAAGCAAACTGATATTTTGAATCCGACTTATGTTCAAGAGTTTTCACAATTCCTTGAAGTAACGAACAATAAATTCATGAAAGTGTCTACTGAAAACAAACAGTCACATTTCCTTCAGATCATCATTAATAATATCGAGGAATACTGACTGATTTTTTCACCTGTATTGCGACAATGATAATTAATAATGACAAATGTTTCCTAAACGTAAAGGAATTCAGTGAGGTACTTTGAAGGTTATAAAATTACCCAGTTTTTAAGAATGTTCATATGAATATTTCAAAGAAAACAAAGGGTAACTATTCTGCTTAATTAAAAATGAACGTTATTTTAAGTTGTATGATATTTTTTGGATGATAAAGCGATTATTTAAACTCATTTTATCTATTTTGTTCATTTTAGTTGAAATGTTTATTTTATTTATTTTCTAATATTATTTACATGTAAAATAAATGCCAATGCCATCCTCGACCAATTCGTTTTTGAGATTGAAATGAATCTGTTTTGACAAGTTCAATTAAATTTCATTTGGAATCTTTGTTCAAAGGAGTGATCATTCTAACTAACAATTTTCATCTTAATTTTTATTAATTCATTCCACATTTTGATATTTAATAATTTTGACCAATCATGTTTATATTAATTATTAGAATTTAAAGTATTTTGATTAAGTTTTTTTATTAAATTAATAAATTAAAAATAAATTCATAAAAAATATTTTTTTATTAAAATCTTCTGTTTTACATGGAAAGCATTTGATACAAATGGAAAATTTAATAAAATTAGATCTTTCGAAATACTAATGGATTATTCTTGTAATTGAAATGAATTGGAAAAATTCCATTTTTAGAGGTTTAAATAATTATTTCTAAGATTCGTCTTTCAACAAATTCGAATCAAATTTTTCGAAAAAATATTATCAATATAAAGAAAAATTTTATTACATTTTTTATATAAAAAGGTTAGTCAAAAAGTTCTGAGACAAATGTGCAAAAATATTATTCATTTTTTATCTTATTAGGGTGAACCATAAGTTTTTTCGTTTTTTTTTAAGTATTTCAAAGTATTTTTTTCAATTGATAGAAATATTTGAAATTATTGATATCTATATAATTTTGAAGCATT
>JBBMKC010204058.1:0-13742 GCA_037834085.1 Bipalium vagum
TTTTTGGTCACTCATTCTACATCATAAAATTTGACATTAAAAATAGATAAAAATAAAATGACTATGCTAAATAGATTAACCTTTTCAAGAGCTTTAAAATGATATATAATATTGCGCCAAAAATATAGTAATAATGAAGCAGAAAAACAATTTCAATTTATTAAAAAAACGCTAATAACTTTTGACTCAACCTAGTACATCAGAGGTAAAGTTGAAATTAAATATCATTATTTTATTTTCTTTTATTGGGAAAATAAAAAAAATATTTTAAAATGCAATTTATAAAAATAAATTTTTTTGTGATTTTTTATTAAATTTTTATTTAAAAAACTACTTGAAAGAAGTGAAGAAAATTTATGAAAGACTATTGATGTAGGAACAGCAGCTTTAACAGGAGTTTTAACTGAAGGAATTGGTTTATTTGTATTTCTCCCATTGGTAATGCTTTAAAGTTATTTATTTCTGACATAATTAATTAAAGTAACATAAGAAAAAATTTCAAAATATGGGGAGGCAAATCAGAACTAGGGAATTTTTTAATTATTTATTGTAATTATTTTAAAATATTAAAAAAGTATATGAATGAATAAAATTTTAAAATTAAACTTATTTTTAAAATAAAAAAAGAATTTCCAGACCTGAGAAATTTTTTAAAAATATAATTTGTTTTTCACTTAATAAATTCTTTTTTAAAAATTACTATTCCAAATGTAAATACTCTTGACAAAAGAATTGAAAAATTAATCACTGGACAGATGAATTTGAAAATAATCAATTAAATCAATGGAATGCTACTGGAGGATTATTAATAGATATAACAAAATATCATTAACCTGTTACTGATCAATTAGAAAATATGATTAATAGTCAAATAGGAAATAAACAAGTTGGTAAAGTAAGGATAAAAGAAAACGGTAAAAGAATACTTTATTATATATACACCACGGTCATTAAAATGTTAACAACAGTATTTTTAAAAATCTGTTATTCAAACTGCTATAAAATTACCAATTTAAAGATAATCAGAAACGGTTTTTGCATCTTGTAGAACGCCAGTAACCAAAGCCAGTAAACAAATTAAAAATTTAATTTAATGTAGAATAATGTGGGATACAACTTTTAAGTAAAGGTGTGTGTTTTTTATTTAATTGTCCACAGGAATAATTATATTACTTTAGGTGGTATTTATTAAAGGTTACTTAAGTTTTCAGATGAAATATAATCGAAATAAGTTTAACAATGTTGTTTAATTATACGTCGAAATGAAATTCGTTCAAATTTCAAATTATTTGGTTTAAAAATTGCAAATTAAAAAATTTGACATTTTTTAAATTTTTATAATACGGAAGTAAGATATTTTTAAAATTCACCATAAAGTATTTTTATCTTGTGATTAAGAGATATGCAGTAATGAATTCCACACGTGGCTATCAATTACCAAATAAAAACCGTTCAAAGCAATGCGCATTTCTCGACTCAGGATGTTCCTATAGACAGATTAGTACGATTAGCGTGTTTCATATTAAAGGTGTGATACCTGCTCGACCATAAATTCGAATTCTGGTTTAAGACAAAGGATTGTATATTATTAAAGTCTTGGAAGTAAGGAAAAGTCTGCCGGGGAGTGTTAATGGCTGGTAATGGATTTCGAATTGTTTCGCCTCAATGAAAAGACATTATCAGGGGTTTAAATTTCTATCCCTATTTTTTTGGTTCTCCTTTTGAGATTGATTGATTATTTATAATATGTATATAAAAATTCTTAAAAAAGATTTGATTGCCTAATTCTGGGATGACATGTTTTAGATAAACTGTTTTTCTTTTACCAGAAACATCCATCTTTCTCTCTTACCCACGGCTTAGAATTTTGTTGAATTCGGGATGGTTTTATTTTTTTTAATGAAATATCTTAAATTTTACTTCATTAATATTTCTGTAATTAAAGAGATTGGAAAGTACTTTGGAAATTGTGATCTTTCAATATTATAGGTCCTCTTCTAACATTTTTTGATGGAAAGTGAAAAATAATATTTGTTCTTCAACCATTATAAAATCCTCCTTCAACCATATTACAATCAATCATGATTCTATTTATTTTCAAATCTTTACCTCATTTTGGTTCATAATCACCTTCTATATAACGTTTGTTTTCAAATCTTAGCATTTAATCAATTGAATTGTCTGGAATAGAAACAATACAGTCTTTTGACATTTTCATTACACAGTCTGAAGAAATTGAATTACCATTAATAGATATATAATACTCCTCTGATTTGAATTATTTTATATTTTTAAGTCCACTCTAAATATATGCAGATATATTAGAAATTTCATGTTCCCGGTGTTATCTTTATCTTTCGAGATTTTTATTTCCTTTTGAATCTGTAACGCTTACATCTATCCTATTTTTTTCAGTAACATTAAAATAGAATTATAAATTGAAAAATAAATTAGAGCTAGTTCATAGTTAAACTTTGGATCAAGACTTAGTGGTGTATCTAACTTTAATGTTATATTATTTGTTCGATTTTTCTAACTGGTTTATTTTCTTCATAATTGCAATTTTTATCATATCAGGAATCACCAATTAATATAGTTGTATCCCTATCGATATATAAAAGTATTTCATTTAATGTTTCTAAGAAATCATTCAATCTTACTCTTGCATGAACTTTTGTGCATAAAGATATATAATTCTTTTCATTATTCTTTTCCCATTCTTCTTTAATATGATTTTACACCTCCAAATTTTCTTCATTTAAAATAATTTGATTCGGCTCTTTATATTTTAATCAAATATTATTAACAAATAAGGATATGAGCCTTGTCCAAAACTTTCTCACATTCCGAAATGTCTCCATAAAATATTTGAAGAAATATTTGCAAAAAATCTTAACCAAACATTAAATGTCTTGGAGATACAATGTTACATTTCATAATAACAAAATAATAATTATTTATATCTTCTTCTGGTGTGATGTCTCATATTCTTTAAGGATGATCAATTATATATTCATTATATTTATTTACCAATGGATATAAACATACAAAATCTAAATATTTACCTTTTTTCGGTTTTTCAAGTATAAATATAAAAGTTTAAATAAAAAGAAAATTTCCATTACAACTTATATTATTGAAACAATTACATAAATATTAAATTTATTTCACCATAACAATTTATATCAGTTTAACATTAATTACTGAAAGTATTAATTTTCTAACTCTTATTTATTTTTTTTTAATATTGTATTATACTTAGTGTGCGAATAATATTGACCGGCAGTATATATTGATTCAGGTTTTCCTCCATGAAATTCATTTTTTTATTTAACTTAAATAAGGCAAGATCAATGGTACATTTTTAAATTCAGAATCTTCTAAAATATATTCATCTTATCCACAGTTCCATATTTCAATGAACTTTATGAAGTCGGTTTAAATATTTATTTGTGAAGTAAATGTTTTACATGATCAATGGAAATAGGAAATTCAACGTAAATTCATTTATGAAGGATGAATAATTATTTATTCTATCTGAATGATTTGCAGCTGGATGAAAGTTGGAAATTACTGAATATAAAAAACATTTATCATCTTTGTTCTTTATATTAACTCTGTATTGTGATATTTTTGGTATTTCTATATAAGTTGAACCTACTAATGATTGATAATCAATTAGACCAATATATGATTAATAATAATATAATTAAATATCCACTCGAACCTGTTAATTCGTTTTCTTCAAAATATTTATTTAATTTAAGGAATTTTAGATCGTTTATTTCTTTAAAAATCATTTTATAATATTTGATAATTATAAAAATATAAACCTTTATAAATGATATCATTCTCTTTATTATATTGACATTTTGTTAACTTGAAAAAAAGAAGCTTGGATTTCACTTTTCTAAATGATTTAACTATTAATTCAACTTCTTCCTTTAAATCATCAAAGCTAAATATATTTTGATTTGTTTTAATTAATTCATTTTTTGAATTTATACATTTATTAATGTGATATTTATATTTTCCATTTAATTTTAAAAATATTTTCTGGATAACTATTTTTATAAACTGTTGGCTTTTGGGGGAATTCATTAAATATATATTTCTAATACCATCATAATCTACCATCTTATTCGCACGTGCTGTTGATTTCTCATGAGAAATTAATGCAGATTTTGTTTTAAAATATGTATTACACACTTCACATTTAAATGCGCCCAAAAAAGTATCGCTTATTTTTATAGCTATTTTATATATATTTGTTTTTTGAATTTTTTTTCAATTTTTCTTGCGTTCTTGATCCTAATCTTCCATTTACACACTACTGTTGATACCAAAGGACAAGGATAAAGAATTGAAAATATTCTACATATTTCAAAAATATCTTTTAATAACGTTTTTCATCTTGTTTCAAATATGAAATTGTGTAATCCCAATGATTTTTACGAAACTTAGAATATAAAGTTTTAAATCTTTTAAATGTTTTATGGAATATAAAGAAATCATTGGAGTCGTTATTTTCTGAAATGGGGCATCGGGCATGTTTCGACCAGAGCGACCAGTGACAAGTCAAATAACAGACAGAATTGATTTCCAAAACAAGATCAGTGTTCCAACAGCCAGGCATTCTTTAGCTGAACATTTTGTCTTTCAGGTAACTCGTCCAAAGAATTTTCAAGTTTTCCTTTGTCTATAATTCCGGAATGAAAATCAAAAATTCATGGAATGTGGTTTTCTCAGTTCGCTGTTCTTTTGAAAATTGGAGAATATTGATTGAATTGAGTTCCATCCAGTCCGTTGGCGAAGCAGAAATGATCCTCGAGTGTGGCTTGTCAATTGACGATTTGTTCACTGAAAGTGGTGGAGGCTGACTTTATTTATTTTTTCTCTTTGATCTCTGTGGTTTTTAAGCATTACCTTATCAGGTTCATCATTATCGATGTCTTTTCTGTTCCAATATTTAAATATTTTGTCAATTGTCAACTTTCTGAAACGGCTCAAAGTATCTGTACCGTTAACATCTGATTTTATAAAATTGCTTTCGGAATAAACGAATAATAATATAATAAAGTATTATTAATATTTAAAAACAAATTGAATTTGATGATTTCAACTCTCTCCAATTTTTAATTTTACCTAATTTTGGTTAATCTGGTTTAAGTCCTCTTATCGTTAATTGATAACGGTAACGATATTAAAGTAATAAAAATTTTATGATAAGAAGGCGATTAAGGTCGGGTTGAGCAGAATAAATGATAGCCTTAGCTTCTGCAAGGGAAACAGGAAAATATAGAAGATATCCCTGTTGAGAGTAGTGATTGGTCAACGGAGGAAAACCGGAGACTGTATAAAAGTCTCAGATTTTTTCGAAGCCAGAAGAAAAAAAATTGAACTAGAGAAGGAACTCAGGGTTTCAACGAGGAGTAAACCAAAAAGTCGAAGTAGAATTAAAGCAAAGACGTTAATTACTGTATATTTAATTGCGTTATTTTATTCGAACGAATCATTGTTAAAAAACAAAATTGGAATCAAAAAATTGAAGAATATTTGTGTGAATATGAAGAAATCTAAATGGTGCAGTAACAACCTACCATTCGCGATAACACAAGGCTTTGTTTACATAAAATGATCACTATGAAAAGCATTCAGATAAAAGTTTGCATAAGACAAATCCGAGCTTAACCTCTCGGACATCGTTATAACTTTAGTAAAAGTGAACGGAAGCTCCAAAAAGAAAATAATCTGAATAGAAAGGAACATTCAAAAATCCCATAGTTTGTGCATAACATGAGTAAAAAATATTATGAGGAGATATTTTGTAAGGTTTGCAGTGCAGCGCAGAGTGTCACCTTAGAAAATTTAAAATAACATTTTTAAAAATTTTTAATACTTTTGAAAATTAAAAAGAATTATTCCCCAACAAAAATGAAATGAAAATATTTTAATTTTTTTTTGAAAGCAATTTTCAGCTAAAACTTAAGTTTAAAATATTTTTCGTTTTTTAATAATTAACCATCATTATTTTAAAGTCTTGGCATAATTATTTTAGGTTTGTTTTATTCGTTAAATATATTTCAAAGTAAATAATTCGTTGAAGCTCATTTTCATAAATTCTATGTTACAGCCGATTTTCTCCATTCTAATCAATAATTCTATAAACAATCGGCAATCCATAATACACACATTTCATGTATGATAAATATTTCGTTTGTTCATTTTGCTGCGTATCCTTTTCCAATTTATTTCAATATTTAAAAATTGAATTAAAAAATAAATTTTCGTTTGGAATATTAATCCATAAAAGATTTTTATTTTTCTTCTTCGGGCTTTGCTCCCCGCGTCTCTCTCTTCAGAATTGTTGTACCTTCTCACTTGCTTCTTTTGGAAAAATTTTGGATAAATAAAAAATGTCAGCTGAAATTTATTATATAAAAATATTATTTTATTAATTTTATTTAAAATTTTAAAATATTATTTTATTTATAAAAATTTTTTTTAAAAAATTTCAATTGAAAATTAATAAGAGTGGAATTAATAAAATAATATTTGTTTAAGTTTCAATTATTTATTAATTAATTATTTATTTTATAAAGCCAATATTCGAATGAGATCCGGGGAACTGAAAGTTGACTGTTGCGTTTGCATGGACGAGATGGACATTTCTGATCAGGTTGTGGTAGACAAATGCCATCATACCTTTTGCTCTCAATGCCTTCATGCATGGCTGTCCTCAACACCGACCTGTCCTTTGGACCGGAATGTGGTCTTACATCTTCTTACCTTCAACAGAGCGAACAATGAGAGAGAAAACATGACAGTCGCTTGTTTTATTAATCCGAAGAAGTACGACAAAATCAAGAGGTTTTTCACAGAGAATTTACCAAAGCGCCAAAGTGTTCTGAAACTGATGTTTGACTTTCACAATGGCCTTAAATCTGAATTGAGACTTTTGAAGGAAATCTGTGAAGACTGCTCAGACCACGAGGATCACGTATCGGAACGGTATATTAAACGTGTCCTGTGGATTGCGAAAACCTGCGTCGACAAGTTGGTCAGACTAAGCGCACAGATTGGACGTCTTGAGTTTGTGAAGATCGATGAAGAAATATACAGCGCTGAACGGGACAGGTCCTTTGAGGAATTTCAAAACGCATTTGATTTAGAGAACGTTTTCCAAAATGTGCACTCTCAATTGAATTGGACAAATGCCGTAATCATTTTTGCCTTCAGTGGCCTTCTACAGAACAGTCAGAAAAGGTTCGAGGATACATTGGAAGTGTCCAAAGACGAGTTGACTCATTTGAACAACTGGATCTCTTTCTTTAGTGAGGAAACGTTCACTCTTCTCATCAAGAAGCAGTTCAACTATTCCAAATCAGTAATATTAAAATCCCCGATATCTTTCGATGTAAACTTCTCCGAAATGTTCAGCAATTCCCACTCGCACTGTTTGGTATGCAGCCGTTCCCTGGAGGACACCGAGACGGTTTTTTACAAAGACTGTCAGCACAAGGTCTGCAAAGACTGTTTCCAAAGGTTCTTACTGGTCAAGGTTCACTGTCCTTTTGACAAGGTTGTCACTGAAAATACCCGCTCGGAGGACACTGAGCTCTGTCTCACATATCAGATAACGGAGACAAAAAACCTTTTTGACCCGCTGGTACTGCTAATTGGAGAAGCGATAGCCTTCACAAAAGACAACTTGAAGGACATTTTTTTGGGATCATTGACAATACCAAACCATTCTGATAATTCCAGTTTATTATTGCAATTTTTAACATTGTGCTTGAGGTTTAGGCACGTCAATATGAGTTATGAAATCTTGATAGGAAACTGGAATGATCCCGTGATGGAGGAGAGAGATGAAGTTTTCGTTTTGTATGAGACAAGTGGAATTCTGAGATGCTGTGAAAGTATTTTGATGGAGATAGAATTGTCCTGTGAATTTGACTCGAAAGGGAGACCCATAGATTTCGACAAGGAGAGTTTCACATTGTGTTTTCCTGATGTTCTGTCTTACGTTGTTACAGTCTTGGAAGAAATGAACGAAGCGGAAGTGGAAAAGAAATTGGAACCCATCAAAACCGAAATAAAGCTTTTGATGTCCGCTTTGGAGTCCGAGAAATAAATCGTTTTAGACACATTTTGTACTCTGTAAGTGTAAATATATGTTATATTTCGATACAGGTCTCTCTTTTATTCATTTGTAAAAATAACTGACAGGAACGGTGAATGCATCTTCAAAAATAAGGAGGAATGAAAGGATTCTTTCCAGCCCGATCAATACCGATCAAGATTTGAGGGCAATTTAATGTGATAAATCCTTTTTTATAAAATGATATTTTTCCCAAAATATTTAATGCTAATAATGAATGGAATTTGTTTAAATAATACATTTTTAAAGCTGCAATTTTAAATAATCGCGCGTAATTATTGTTTATAAAAATGAATTATGAAGTAATTTAAAAATAATACTTTCATATACGAAATGCATATTCAAAAATTAAGTACAATTACGGTCAAAAGTCACATTTAGTCCCTCGACTTAATTTAAGCTTTGAGAAAGATGGTACGGTTACTTTTAAAAGGTAAACATTTAAAATTTTTAAATCTTAATTAATTAATAAAATGGTTACACTTTTAAATTACTATGAACCTTGACATAACACTTAGCTAGTGAAGTTTACTGCCCCCTTCACTTTTGTCAAAAAGTTTTCGCAAATGAATGAATCAAAACTACAAAAAGCTCGTCATTTGAATTATCAAAAGGACAATCACACAAACGTAAAAGTTAAATGTCTCCACAAATGGAAAAAATCAAAATTAATGAATAATAGGAATTAATCAATAATCAAATAATATCAATTAATCAAAATGTCAACTAATAAACAAAATCAAGTGATAATTTAAACAAGAAAAGAAAAAAATGATAGTCACTCTCACCTATTGACGAAGGTTCCCGAATCGGTGAGAAACCCTCTAACGAAGCAGAAACCACCGAAAGCTCCTGTCGCATAGTTGAAGTTTAGTTTTTGACATTCCCAATAGCTTCTGACGCTTGCAATAGAAAGCTTCATGAACTTTTCTCTCTTTAGTATTTTCTGGCAATCCACTGCGAATTCCAACTAATTTCATACTATTCTGGTCCAATGACAAATCAGTCGTAGACCAGTTTGATTAATTGGGAATATTGATTTTTTAAATCAACAATTCTAATTCGCAGTGGTCCCTCCTTGCAGACCCTGGTGGTATTTTGGAAATTTAGCTTCGCAATTGTCAAGATTCGATCTTTTTTAGAAAATGATAAATTACTCTTTTTCTTATTATCTGTGAAGTTTGTACTTTCTAATTAATTATAATTATTATTTTTATTATTATTCCATTTCTGACATTTTTGCGGTGAGATAATTTTTACCAGGATTAACAGCAATATGCCCTTTGGCTGACCCAAAAAATGTTGACGAAACCTTTTTATTTTTTAGTTTGGATATATTAAGAAGTAGATTATTGAACGATTGAGCTCAGCTTGGGAAAGAATGAGGTTTAATTTAAGGAAAAAATGTTATTTGCCACAAAACCTTTGATTTTTGAAATCGAAACAATAGGTATGAGACCAGATGAAAATATTACTTTAGAGAACGATTTCCTTCCATATTTATTTACAAAAGCAGCTTTAAAATGAGAACCACAAGACATTGACCTATTATAAATTTGTGTTTTCGAATGTATACAAGATAACGTCTTACAGCATATAATGTTAACTGTCAAAATGCTTCAAAGACTGAAGAGATACAACAAGCAAAAGTCAAAATATAAAAAGTAAACTGAAGTTAAATGTGATTATTAATGGATCCCGTAAAAATCGTTCGGAAAAATGTAACCAGGTAGAATTGGGTTTTGATTTTAAAATAATAATTAAATTATTAAGCAAATGCACCCAAAGTCTGACAACCAAACTTTATTGATAACACAAATTTGAAAACTTCCGTTTCACCAGAATCATTCAATTCAAACAAATCTTTCTCAGTTTTATATTCGTTATTAATTAAAACTTGATTTCGACTTCAGATTTTCCTTTCATAGAATTAAAAGATTTCCCGATGATTTAACATTTAAATACGTCCCAACGTAATTTTAAATAGCTCCTGCTCAGTGCTCATAAGGTCAATGTGTGATCACGGTCATTTTATAATAATACCTTGGCTAACTTAACTAAATATGTAAAATTTTCATAATACCGCATTTTAATTGGTTAATTAAGTTGATTGAGTAAATTAAATCAATAAATTTAAAATAAAGAATTGAAGATTTCGGTTGGAGAATTAAATCTACACGGTTTTACTTCATTCGAAATGGGTGAAGCTGCACAATGAAAGTAGGAAAATCAATTTGGAATTCGTTTAAATGAATATATAAATGCGTTTTGGAAAGATTTTGCATAATTGTAAACATTGTCTCATGGTCTCAAATGAAATTTGAAAGAGGGAAAACATTTTCAAAAAAATATTTACAATTATTTCGGAACATCTTTAACGATAACGGATCCGTCAATATTGATTTGACTTGTTGGGAGGAAGGAAGACTGTTGTCGTTTGGACATTGACAATTGCAATGGTCTCAAGGCCGCAAAACGAAAACCGCTTGAACCTGATTCACGAACAACTCAAAAAATGGTTAAGCATCCACATCAAAATCACCAATGGGATTTGAAACATTTATTACTTTATTTTTTTCATATTCATAGCACCTTCCAATGACAACTCCGGGTACATTTAAAAATCCTGAATCTGAGTCTTTAATAAAATCGATTTCCAAACCTACATATACTCCAATAATTATCAGTACGATGATAAGTAAATAATTTCAAAATAATTTTTGTATGGAAAATCAGCACTTTTGAAATAATTTTTTGGTGTTAATAATGAAAAAAAGTGTTTTTGTAGAATTGTTATGAAGAAAATATTTAAATTATCGTAATTAAAATTATTTTATGGATATTAATACAAATTAAATATCCGCACGACCTTAAATTTCAATGGAAATAACATTTTATTTATATTAAATAGTAAAGAAATCTTTGTTTAAACTTTTTATTAATGTAAGTAAGACTAGTTAATTTTTAAATTCTTTTATTTTTACAAATTTTCTACATTTGTTTCAGAAGCGAATAGTTTAATGGGTAAAAAGACAAAAGAATATTCCAATGACTTCCGAAATGATGTTGTGACGATGAGAAAAGAGAGATATAGTATGGGACACATCAAATATTCTAAAATGTCCAAAATCCAGCATTTAATATATTTTGGGAAAGTTTTTTGTGATGGAAGCGTGAAAATCAGTCCCGGACGAGGAAGACGAAAAATAACAACACCAAAAGAGAATCAAGTAATCCAAAGAATTGTTAAGAAATATCGGCGAACATCAGCTGAGAAAGTGAGCATAGTCATTAAGAAACAAAATGGCATATCAATTTCCAAGTCAACTGTGAGAAACCGACTTTCAGACATAGGGTTACATGGGAGGATGGCACGGAAGAAACCTTTAATTTCGAAGATGAATCAGAAAGCACGAACTGCATGGGTAAGAGAACTGTTAAACTCTTCAACCGATTGGAATAAAGTTCTTTGGTCTGATGAGTGTAAATTTAATGTATTTCGGTCAGAAGGAAGGGTTACTGTTTGGCGAAAATCCGGAGAAGAATTGAAAATAGAATGTCTCCAACCAACAGTTAAGCATGGTAATGGGTAGGTTATGGTCTGGGGATGTTTTTCGAGTTTGGATTTTGGAAATTTAGTCTTCATAGATGGAATAATGCATAAGGAAGATTATTTGAAAATTTTAGAAGAACATTTGTTTGAATCTGTGCAACATCTTGGTCCTTAGACTGACTTCAAATTCCTGCATGACCGAGATCCAAACATACGGCCAAAATTTATTACACATTGGGTTAATCAATCCGGTGTAAATGTCTTGAAATGGATTGGGCAATCACCGGACATGAACCCAATTGAAATTTTGTAGGCTTTTATGAAGAGAAAACTCAAAGGAAGAGAAATTACTGGAAAAGACATGCTAAAAAAGTACATCTTGGAAGAATGGCAACAAATTAACCGAGATTTTTGTTAAAAATTGGTTACTTCGTTGAATATGAGATGTAAAATGATCATCAAGAATAGGGGTAGTCCAATTAATTATTAAAAACAAAATTTTGATACAATTTTTTGTACGCTTTTAATAAATGTATTCATATGGTTAATTTTTGTATTACTCCTTTTTGAACATTCAAAAATAATTTATGCTTACAATTCTAAAAACAACTATTTACATATTCTTATTCTTATTTTATATATCCGGGGGGATAGCTATTATACTTGGAAATAATAGACTTTTATAAAAAATTTTTCTTTTACAGTGAAATTGTTATTTTTTTTATTTGTAATATTATCGTACGGATAATTATTGGAGTAAATGTATATATGAGATTATGGAATTTTATTATTAAGATTGATAATTTAAACTGGAAATTATCAGCATTGTTGGTGTTGTTTGGCTGAAAAAAAATAGTATAATTTTAGTCTGATAGTCAAAGAAAAAGTATTGTGAAAGTTATTAGCATAAAAGAAGGTGGTTCATTTTTAATATTTTAAATAAAAGGAATTATAAAAGACAAATTATTGTCATTGAAAAGTATTACCGAATTAAAAATTAGAAAAAGGAAGATCCAAACAGAAAGATTTTAAAATCTTAATCAGTTATCAGTTTTCCTTTGATGATTTTAGATTGTTTCATGGATAGCGAGCCTTAGCGCCTCAACTAGAGGCAGTACTAAGATTGTTGCTATCTTCCACGCTATATAAGAGTCAAAAGTAATGGTTAATCCACCTTTTTGCATACCAAATGAAAATTGGAATATTTCTTAATAAAGCGAATCTTCTCGATAATCTAGTTGAAATTGATTTAGGTTTGTAAAGTAGAAACTTGTTGTAAAATAGCAAATGCTTTGGACACAAAATTTATTTTCAAACTATTTTTAATTTTTCGGCTTTTTTTACTATATTTTTTTTGTTTATTTTTTCATACTAGTTGACGTCATAGAGTAAAAAGTGAGATATATATTAATGCTTATTTAACGGTTTTTGTATGTCCTTATATAAGACATTCATTAGCCAATTATATTACAAACATTTATTACTCTGTTGATATTTTTAATTGGTTTATTTTTCTAAATTTCAATCTATTACTGTTATATTTTGTTCAGTAATACCCACAGTTAGATACCGACTCAGTATGAATATGGTCTGTTTCCATAAATATATTTTTAAGATTGCTGTTTCTTAATATAATTTTTAATATTATTCATTTGTGTCCAGGATCCATTATCCTTTTATTAGGTTTGGTTGTTTCATTTTTTATAAAAATATTTACAATAAGATTACACATTTGAATCAAATTGTATAATGTAGCTTCTTAGAATTAGATATAATCTAGGTGATGTTATATATTTGAAATCGCAGCCTGCATGGAATTGATCTCTTTTTTTTTATAAATTTATTAGTTTTATTAATTCTACCTGACATGTCAAAAAGAGTCACATATAATCATTAAAATTAATTTCTTCAGTGAAAGAATATTTATAGAATAAATATGGTTTATTTATTTTTTTTATTCTAGAATTAAATTTCTACCAACTGAACCAATAGAAGTACCAGTGTTATAGTTAATTTTATCTTTAC
>JBBMKC010204069.1:0-13742 GCA_037834085.1 Bipalium vagum
TAATAATAATAATAATAATAATAATAATAATAATAATAATAATAATAATAATAATAATAATAATAATAAATGTTAAATATATTTTCTGACGAAAATAAACAAAGTCAATTTCATAAAAACTCATTAAGGAATAATTTTTATAGGATACGAAGCATTATAATACTTGATCCTCATTAAATAAAAGAGGAAAACAGTTCGTCTCAAATAGGTCAAGTTGGTTAAAACACTAAACTGATTCTGAATGAACGACATAAAATAAAAAATAAATAAATCTCAACTCGACCATAGTCATGTCTCTCCCAAATTTAAATATGTATAAATCCATATCAACTCTTATAAAAGTCTGATGAATTCAATTAGGGTCGGAATGAGAAGATCTCAATCAGAATTTTTTATCTTTAGAAGCACAGAGAAGGACTGTATTGTTTAAAAATAGCTACTTCACGATGGTAGTTGATACTGAGGTGCTTTTCATCTTTGTCCTAATATCCTATTTTATTTTTTATGGGATTTTAAGTGTTACAAAAAGAATAAGATTATCTGTAAAGACATTATCTGATAAAGTGTCAAGGATTTTGTTAATATATAAAGATTGAAAATGAAAAATATTAATGTTTGACAATCTTTTCAACAGGGGTAGCAATGAATCATTTTTCGATATACTTATTGATCCAAAATATGGTAAGAATGACATCTGTATTATTTTTAGAATTAAATATCTTATAACATGGGCCACATTTGATCAACCCTTTCACATTTGTTTCTTTAAGGTATTCAATATATCAAATTCGACCCTGTCGTGTATTTGTTCAAGTTAGAACTTCACTTAGAATAGTTTATTGTGAAGTGTGAATGACCCGGTGGTGTTTACAATATTTCCCTTTTGAATGGAAAAAATTGAATGAAACAATATTTTGAGATTTATTATATTACTTCGACACATAATCTAAGTCCTTTTTACTAATTCATCTTCAATCAATTATTGAATTTTTTAAGTAAATCAAAACCATATGTTTTTCTGGTGACGTTATGAAGTGAATTCAATGTTTGAATATTTTTCGAGTAATCTGATGAATATGTACATTAAATCGGTAAAAGTAACAGAAATAACATAGCGAAGGGATTGCATATATGACATTGTGTGATTTGCGAATTTCATTTCATTAAAACAACACCAGAGGCTGCAAAATCAATTATCTAAATAAATCCGAATGCTGTTGATGTCACAAAATGTCAGATATTGTTTCGCTGATTCAAAGTCGATAATTTTGATTTAGCAGACGTTTCTAGATTTAACAGGCCGCCGGTTGAGTATATTGACCTTAAACATGCATTGATTGAAAAATATAAACTGCCGTGTAAAAGTTCTTAAACATTGAATATAAACAAAATCTAATTAAAACTTTGAAGTGAAAACTGAAGTATGGAAACAATTAAATATACACCCCTTCAGCATTTATTAAATCAAGAGACAGTAAGAATAACAGGGATAGATTATTACGAAGAATTCAAAATAAAATCATCAAATTTGCTTTTCATCGAATAACCCGCCTTTTGCTTTCAATACTGCTTTAATAATTCTGGGCAATCTGTTGATAGGATTTTGAAGTTTGGATGATTCTAAAATATTCCATTCATATTCCAATATGCTCCAAAGGTGTTCCTGAGAAGGCGGGATTTTTTTCTGATCAGACGATCCAATTAATCCCAGGATAACCCTATAAGATTCAAATCGGAAGACAGTGGTAATCAATCCATAATTGTGGGAGTTCTTTGCTTCCTGTTTTTCGTTTTGATAACTCTGACAAAGCTTAGCAGTATGCTTTGAAAATTATCTTGTTGCAGAACAAATCCATGTCCAATAAGTTCACAGTTAGGAATCAACAGGGATACAATTCGCAGACATTTAAAGAAGATAGGTAAAAAAAAAGTAAACCAGGAATATGGAAGCCTGTCTCATACTCCTTTCTGTACCTTTTGACTACCAAATGTTCCGGATAATACAGAATTTCTTTGTCGAGATAAAGTTCATTTATTATAAAACTCTTAATATTTCCGTAGAGTACATTTTCGATTCCAGGCCAGTAAATTTTTATAAAAATAGCATTACGAAATTACTTTGTAAATGAAGTAACATTGAAGAAAACATCGGTACCTCCGTATTTCATCAATGTACCTGTTCTGTGTCATATTTTGTTTTAATATTTCCCAATAAAACGACATTACTTATTTGTCAACATAAAAATTGAATTAGACAGGAAAGCCCCGTCGACCATAGTGAACTTTTTCAAAACCCTTGCAATTCAAACAGAAAATATTATAATTATTATCAGGATCAATCGTATTCCCCAAAGCTGATATTGATTTTTCTTTAACATTTTTCCCTATCAACGATTTCAATCAATCATTTCATTTTATTACCGTTCTTTATTAATTTCCATTCCACTTAGATTTTGTTTAAATAATGTAATTAATCATATATTTAATTAATTAGATTAATCAATTCTGTTACTATCAAGATAAATAATCTGCATTCTAACGTACGCATTTTTGTGGCAATTGAGGAAAAATAAATTTTTAAATATGAAATTATTTTTTTCTTGAATAAAAAATGGTGGAGAGAAAAATTTTATTTTTATTTCATTAATCAATGATTGAACATAGATTTGTATATGACCATAACAGCAACATTTCTCCACAATATATTTCTTCCCAAAGCCCAACCGGTCCCTCCATAATAACTGATAAATCATTACGTAAAATTGATTGGAAATATTTATCATAAAACTTTTTATATGAAAGCAATAATTGTTGATGTAAAGCCCTTATTTTCAGTTTTCTACAAGAGTTATGTGACAACTTTGATTAATAAAACAGTCCCCATAGTAAACACCGCTTTAGCCAAAAATTTGCTCAACTCCACAAACGACTTCATTACAATAACGACTGAAGAATCTCACAAGGAAAACGGTCTTCTCTTTTTGCTACTGCTAATTGGTACGGTGTGGCTCGGAATATATTTTCTCAATTTTACAAAAACGTAAGCATTGTTAATTGACATTGATATTGAAAGGAAAATATAACGGCTGTTAATATTATTTATATAAATAAATAAAGCAAAAAGGCATAGGAAAATTTCCCTACAACTGTTCGTCAGTTTTCTACTCGATCCAGGGAAATTCTCATTTAAATATTAAAGTCAAAAGATAAAATTATCAAATTATTAATTAATATCGTGTTTAATTTTTATGGAAAATTTCCTGAAGATGTTTCTGTCTTTTTCCAGAAAAATATTTTTTTTGTTTAATTAAACAATTTTTAAATTCACACAACATTTATATGAATGAAGTCTTTAACGTAACCAAATATTTTTACATTTATTTTTTTATCGCAATTCTATTTGACACAAGTATATAATAAATACATTTTTGTTTTAAACAGCTAATTTTTAATTATTTTTAAAGAAACCATTTAAACTATGATTAATAATGAAATGAGAAACTTACACACCTGCTAAAGGCTTATATAAGATTAATATATAACTCAAGTTAGTTTAGTTTATTTAAGTTTAGTTTATTGTAATATTGCAATAAAGTAAAACAGATCAAATAAAGTCTCTTCGTCAATTTGATTAGTTTCTGATATATTGACTACATCTTTGAGTTATTTGTCATCTGATTTTGATTTTTTCATTTTTGTTACAAGAAATAAAATATAATATTCCTAAAAGTCAGAGAAAATTTTCAGTTCTATAATGGCTAGTGTTACTCTCATCTATGGATTTCAGTTGAAAAACTTTAAGATTGTCAGACATTAACCATAAATTTTATGTACGTAATTCTTCACTTAGATCACCAAAATAACAGAAATATCTTAAAAATTCCGTTCAATGAAAAATATTAATATTTTACTACTACTATAAAAATAATAATGATAATAATAATATTGTTATGATTTATAAAATAGATTAGAAGTATGACCTTCATAATATTGCAGATCAGTAACTTATATAATGTTAAATTGTGATGGAGTTCACAATGAACCGTTGAGTTGAGTGGACTCCACGAAACATTGATTGATTCATCCAACCGTGAAATATTGACTGGTTACTTTCAACATTTAAATTATGTAATTCAAAAATTTTATAATTATGATATCCCAACTGTTTTTATATTATAATATATAATAATAATATTATATTATTATATATTATATAATAAAGATATTTCAATTATTATATTAAATTTGACAATAAAATTTGGATGTCTTCTATGGTCACTTTATAAATCGTAAAAGTATTTTCAGATCTTTTCTAAAATATATTAATATAATTTTTTTATCAAGAACGCATTTAAACAAATACATCGAAAAAAATAAGTTTTTTGACATAGAAAAAGTGTATAAAAATATATCCTAAAGGCTGAGAACGACGCTCAAGTAAATATTGAATATAAATAAATTGAAAAATATTAAATAAATAAATCATATTATTGAATAAATAAAAAATATTATTGAATATAAATAAATTAATGTTGGGGAAAATATTTTTTTTTCATTTTCTCAATTTTAGGAATGAAAAATTATTGGAGATATATCAGATAGGGACGTGAAGTTTTATAATTGGAAAGCAACATGTTCCACAGCGTTTGAATGTGATCAAAATGTCATTTATGCCAATTAAAACGCAAAAAAATTCATTTATAAGAAAAAAAACGTTTAAAAATAATTTTATTTTGAAAAAATTCAAATTCAAAATTGATAAAAAAATATCTACAATAACCTTGATCATCAGTTAATTAAAACAACAACAAACATACATAAATTTATTAAAATTGGAATCATTTTTCTTACGAATTTTTAAAATTGAAACCTTCTTCAAATGATCACATTATCAAAGTCTAACAGAATTTTTAATTTACTGTTTGAAGGTGAGTTCAACATATTTTTTTCATCGATTTTCACAATTTTCTAAATCCTTGAAAAATGAATTAAAGAACGGTTGAAAAATAATTTTATTTTCCATAATTTATTTATTTATATATTAAGTTAATAAATAAATTTGTTCAACTGAGAGCAAATTTCTAATTCGCATTGTTTTTTGTTCCGACTCATTCTCCGGGGTATTAAATTTTGTTCTTTATATATAGAAAATAAAGACCCACTCTGTCAAAGTCATAACTCTTTTATCCGCCCTGTGAAAATTCACTCTTCAATTCGCAGCATAAAATTGAAATTTATGTAAATGATTTATTTGTCGAGTTTCGTTTCTGACTGAAGAATATTCTGAATTAGTTTTCAGTCAAAAGATTTTATGCTTACACAGATTTTCCCTTTAACTTTCCTCTAGGATGTCAATGATAATTAATTGACCTTGGGAATTAATTTATATGGAACTGTTTTTTGGAATTTCCACTTCTAGTGAGAAAACAAAAAATTTAGTTGTTTAAAGAGTCCCCTTTTCCACAGATTTATCTAACTAGAAATCGCATTTGTCTTCAAAAATAGTCTGACAAAAATTGATGGTATTATATGGTATAATGATCAATGTCAGTTAGATTTCCATAAGTCGTTTCACGAAGAAGAGCAAGACATTTTGAAGTAGGGTTAATTTTTCTGATATATTAAACTTGTTGAGAATTTTTGGCCTGAT
Source organism: Bipalium vagum (assembly GCA_037834085.1). Taxonomy (NCBI): domain Eukaryota; kingdom Metazoa; phylum Platyhelminthes; order Tricladida; family Geoplanidae; genus Bipalium; species Bipalium vagum. The sequence continues at coordinate 5,651 of JBBMKC010204069.1, forward strand.
AAAGAAAAAGAATTTTATTATTAAGTATAACATTTATTAAGATTAAAACACTTGTTTCAATGAATCTCCAAGGGGAGAGTTTCTGTTTATATTTTAATACTGACCAGGTACATTTAATTTAACTCATTCTCCTCTATTATGGTTAAATTCTACTGGAATCCAACAAATATAGCGAAAAAACGAATAACAACACTAAAAAATATTAAGCTTCAACTCACAACCAAAACACAGAGCCATATTAATCACAAGACCCATCGCAATCAATAGTCAACAGGTTTCTAAATCACAGTCACCATATATCAATCACAAACTCCGATAATGTCAGCTGACTTCCGTTCCCACACTCTAAATCAATATCTTATATTACGTGCAAATTAAATACTACTATAAATAAAAACACGGTGGTAGTATTTAAAGGTCAAACACGGTTAATTTAAAGTCAATTGATTACAATAATAATATTACTAATTAAGATTATCAAAATAGACAATAAAAATAAAGAAACAAAATGAAAAGGGTACCAGACTGAAAAATTGGTTAGACTGCCTGACCAAATACGAGTTTCTGTTCGGTCATTCGTGGCCGGTCGAGCTCCACGGAACCCGACTGTCATAGAAATAATAGAATCTCATACTTTCCAATATTTGATCAGCAATTTCAGTAACGTAATTATCGATCTAAAATAGCCACCACAATTTCAGTAACATCTTTCAGAGATATTATTCAATACAATTTTCAATAAAACATTCGATTTTCCGCAACAATTTTTAGTAAAAGGCATTATGATTTCTTGCCATCTCTGTGAGGTCTTTATATGATTTCACGTTACCTCTAAGATCTGCTTATTTAGAGGAACAGTGGTAAGGCAGGTAATGGTACCTCAGAAGAGATAAATCAAGCCATGTTGACAATAAGCATTGGTTGTCTAATGAAAAAAGAAAAAGCTCATTAGGGCATAAATATGATCAAAGTCTCTTTTGGGCAAAAAAATGATCAGAAAGCTCATTACATTATAAGTAATGAAATGGAAAAAAATATTTCCCTTAAAATATTTATGGTTATTACAAAATTTTTTTTTATTATTTTATATAGTATTTGGTTGACGCATATATTCTGTAGCCTTGTTTATATTTTATTAAATACACCCAACGCAACTAATAAATTTTTTAAAAAATTGGTATTAATATTGAATAGATATAAACCTTCAATAAATAAGTAATTTCCTAAATTTATGAAAAAAATTGTAATTTAGCTTATCAAAATAGAGTGCCTGATTGAGAAAAATGAGTATTTCCGAAATATTTTACTGTTTGATTTTAATCAAGGAATAATTGCTACTGAGTGCAATAGAAACATATAGGTTCATGGGTCCCACATCTTTTGAAGGGAACACCACGAACAACAGCGTGTTATCACCAGTATCTTATTGCTTTCACGTCAACGTGCTGCGTTACAACAAAATCGACCTTTTTATCGCGCATTATAAACGGTGATGAAAAATGGTGCCTTTATATTTATTTAAAACAACGGAAAGGATAGAGATCATCAACCAACATCGCGTACAAAACCAGACTTTTATCTCCGAAAGACAATGCTTATCATTTGGTGGGACCAAAAAGAAGTAATTCATTATGAATTACTTAAGAATAACAGATCAATAACCTCCGATATTTATTCCCAACAAATAGTACGATTAAGAGCAGAAATTTATGAGAAACAACTTGAAATTCAACATCAAGTGATTTTCTGTATGACAATGCTCGACTGCATACTGCTAAACTAACAAAATCATTCTTTGAGTTACTAGGTTTGGCGATTCTACCTAATCCGACTTATTCGCTTGACCTGGCCCCAACAGACTTTCATCTCTACCGATCCCTTTCAAACAGTATGAATGGAATTTCCTTTGAAGATCATGTAAAACTGCAAAAAGGACTCGACGAATCTTTTTGTTTTAAAAATGTTCATTTTTTCAAACGAGGAATCGAAAACCTACATCATCATTGGAAAGAGGTCATTGACAATGGAGGAGAATATATAGCTGATGGACTATGTTTGGTGTTATTGTAAGGCTGTTGTATTTGAATATATGTTTTGGATTGGTTTATATACTTATTATATTGAAAGCGACAGAACACGTGTATATGCATCAATCGAATAGAATCCCCAACAATTATTTTATAATCTTTTAGTTTTTGGCGTTTGTGAAAGTTTTCACTACTTTTTAATGTAAAGTTTGTGCAAAAATAATGCATCTTTTTGCATTGTTCAACTAAAGCATTTTTTAACTAAACAATACAGTTTTAAAAATCTAATTGTTATTCTTAATAATATTCACTTGCTTAAGAGCATTAATTAAATAATAATTTTAAGTAAAATTTAAATATTTCATAATTTATTTAAAAATGAAAACTATGTGTTTTAGATGTCGAAAAAGGACTTCCGTAAAATATATTTTTTATGAGTTCAAGCTAGGCAGAAGCGCTGCGGAAACAGCACGAAATATTAATGCAGTATGGGGCATAGGAAGAGTGAACAAAACAACAGTTCAGCGTTGGTTCTTAAAGTTTAAAAACAATAATTATAGTCTGGAGGATAAAGAAGGTCATGGCCGTCCATCAGATGAAGAAAATGATCAATTAAGTGCTGCCATCGAGTCTGATTCAAGGAAAACCACAAGAGAAGTTGCAAAAGAACTTCAGGTTCACCATTCAACAATTGTGAGACACCTCGGACAAATTGGAGACGTGAAGAAACTGGACAAATGGGTGCCACACGAGCTCAATGAAAACCAAAAATTACGTCGCTTTGAAGTTGCGTCTTCCCTTCTTTTCCGTAACAAACACGATCCATTTCTCAATAGAATTGTAACATGTGATGAAAAATGGATCTTGTACGATAATAGGCCACGCTCTGGTCAATGACTGGACAAAAGTGAACCTCCAAAAACCTTTCCGAAACAAAAATTGCAACAGAAGAAGGTAACGATAACTGTTTGGTGGTGCGTACATAGTTTGATCCATTTCAATTTCCTGGATCCTGGAAAAACGATAACGTCCAACAGTTACTGTCAGCATATCAACGATATGCTCCAAGAATTACAAATTTTGAGTTCAAAATTTGTAAACAGAAAAGGACCAATCATTCTTCAGGATAATGCCAGACCACACATCGCAATATCAACCTTGCAGAAATTTAATGAACTTGGTTACGAAATTCTGCCCCATCCTCCATATTCCCCAGACATAGTACCAACAGATTTCCACTTTTTCAAACATCTACAAAACTTCCTTCAAGGTAAGTGCTTCAACAACCGAGCCGACGCTGAAAACACCTTCTTGGAATTTGTGAGGTGTACACAAACGGATTTCTATGTTTCTGGTATCAACAAGCTTATTTTGTGTTGGCAGAAATGTGTGGAATCACAGGGATGTTACTTTGATTAATAAATGTTTGTTTGGTCCTTATGATATGCTAAGTTTGAAGTTATAAAAGATGCATTATTTTTGCACCAACCTAATAGTATAAAAACAAACCATCATACTTTTTTTGAACCAAAAACTTTCAATGAGCATTAGTAGGCTTCTCCACTTTGAACAAAAAAGGAATGCCATGCATATATACAATTCTGAATTCAAATAAACAAAAAGAATCGATAAAAGAATTTGTTTCATTTTTGCTTTTAATTGATGATTTGAATTACCAAAACCAGTTTTATCTAATATTTTTTAATCTGACCTTTATAGGACTTTCCTTACAACCTTAATTCATTAGAAAGAAGCAAAGGGTTCTTCAGGGACTTCTAATCTCAAAAAATCCTAAATGTCGTATTTACTGAGAGATTAGGAAATATTGAAAAAATGGTGATTAAATCATTGATTAAACTTGTATAATGAATCAAAAGTTTTGTTTTTCACTCTGACTGAACAAAAGTTTAAAATGCGCCCAACGAATGACGTACATTAGCGAGCAGATAAAAATACTTTCCTGAATAGTTCCATTAAAACAAAATTTTCATTCAGATAAAACAAAAATCAAAATACCAATATTAGAAATATAATAAAAATTCAATATCACAGATCAAGATTAAAAAATCTTTTAAAAATTTATGAAAAGGAAAATCCGAAGAAAACCAATATTTTTCATTTGGAAAAAAAAGTGCGTATATTTAATGAAAAATGTGACTTCAGCAAATTTAGTAAAACATGCAAAACAGGAATTTGTTTAGCAAATATTGACATCAACCAGCGTCAGGCCCTTTTGGGATAAATGTTATGTGGAAAATTGATAAAATCATTTGAGAAATGCCATTCCGGCACTGGGTTGCAGACAAAAATTTATTTTACACAATATTTCACATTAATCAAATTTCATAAATTCTTTTTTATATTAAAAAAAGACGTCCGAAAAAGTTTTATGGAACATGGAAATTAACTAATTGAAATTTTATTTATATTTTTTGAAATTTTATCGAATTATAAATTTAAATTTTTATTAATTTAAATTTAATTTAATTAATTTTAATTATTAAGATTTTAAAATTAATATTATTATATTAAAATAAATAATATTATATTAACATAAATAATATTATCTTTATAATAAAATATTTAATAATAAAGATGTAATAAATATTAACAATAATATATAATAAATTGAAAATTGATTTAATTATATTAATTTTAATTTTAATTATTAAATTTTTTTAAATTAATAATATTATATTATCATAATAATTATAATAATTTTATAAATAATGACCCTAATTTCTAATATTAAATAATAAATATTAATTATAGTATAATAATTAATAATAAAAATATAATAAGTAATTAAAATAATAATATTATATTAATAAATAAAATATAAATAATAAATTGAAAATTAATTTAAATATATTAATTTAGATTTTAATTATTAAAATTTTTAATTTAATAATAATATATTATTATATTTAATTATTAATATAATATTTTAATATATTATTAACAATATTAAAATAAATTAAATATTATTAATGTTATATAAATAAATAATTGAATATTTGAGTGTATGTATTTTAAAAATATTATTCATTCGTAAAAATATTAAATTGCTTAAAGAAAATGAAGAACCCGTTTACAAAATGATGATTTTAATTTAAAAGTTTTCAGACAAAATGATACAGGAACACAGACCTATGAAATTTCCTTCAACAGTACAATAAAACAAAATAATATTATTAAATCAAATCTCAAAATAACAATATAATAATAGAGAAAAAACAAAAACAAATAATTATTAGGTAATTATGCGAAATATGTAGAATAAAAAGAAGATTCCGTTAATTATTTGTAGAAAAACTGCAAATTAAAAGAGAATATAAGAAAAATTATTTTCTTTAGTGCAACGTTGAAATGAGAACAGGAAAATTAAGGATAGCAAAGTCAAAGGGATTGTGATAGTTTTCTACAATTAAAAGACTCTAATTAGTTTAATTTTCAAATTTTCAAAAACAATTAAAATAATGGTATAATTGAAAAAAAATTTGTGATAGAAGGATTAGTGGAAATAATTACTTGAAAAATCCCAGTTACATATCACTTCACCCAGAGGTGATATTCGATGTAGAGCTTCCACTACATAAATATGGGAAAGTATCAATCAAACAAATTGTATCTATTTTGTGCAATAATAAAGGTTATTATGCAAATATTTGTCAATGATTATAAAAACTCAAGCCTTGATGACTATCTCCTACCCTATGAAAACTGGTTATAAACATTAATTACATGATTAGTGGACATTAGATTCTGCAATTCAAAATAAGGATTCTAAGATGTAATGCTGGACACACGTTGAGCTTCACTCCAGTATCATAATCTAGTTGGTTAAGATCAAGTATTTAGATGGTACTTTTTAAATACTTGGTTAATAAATATTACACTTAACAATTGCTATAAGGTGGTACGTTATCCTGTTGAGAGTCATAGTGCATCTGTCCCATTAGACATTGGTCTCAGTGAAGCACAAATGACATTAACTCTGGTCTGAGTTAAATATTGAGCATGAATTCATTCATTTAGGTTTGCTTATTCCTTTAGAAATGATATTATTGTCAGTGTATTCAATGGAATCCAGTTGACAGTAGAAATTTATAAAAACAACCTGAAATCAGTTAAATCAGAAATAAAATATCTGTTAGTTTTCGGTAAGTCAGGGATCGTGTGACAGTTGTTGCTTGGAACAATAACCGAGTCGATAAAAATTAATTGATTCAAGTAGTTAATAATCTTTTTACTTATCTCTGTGATTGAGATTTAATTTCATAATTCGAAAGATAATTTTTAACTTTAATTAAAATTTATTAAGTTTGTGTCTTGTATAATACTTGTATAATAATGTTTGTTGCTATAATGAATCAGACCACATATCCTTTAGAATCAGATTTGTATTATTAGTGTCAGTTAGGAAGTTTAACCATCAAACAACCCTTCGCATATTTACTACCGTTTTCGTTGTGAACTAAAGTTGAGCTTTTAAGAAGTACTACTTTAGCCTTAGGAAAATATCAATATATTCATAATTTTTTATGCACATAAATCTGTCGAAATCTTACTTTATTTAGTTTTTAGGGGTAGGTTGGAAAAAGAAATGAGACCTACATCATGTAATGTTGACATTATTGAAGAATGACAAAAAAGTTAAACCGTTCTTTAAGTCTTAATACATATTTATAATTTATTCCGGATTTCTGTATCTTATGGGCTGTATACAAAGTAATTATATAATTAGAATTATTACCACCAAAATCCTGAAATATTTATTAATCTTGAAAATTTTAATTATAAACCTTTATGTTTTGTTCTGAAATCATCAGTACAAGAAATCTTTATAATTTTTGAAAGTCATTAGAAAAGATGACCGTTCTTCACATCTTTACAGCGTTATATACAAGATTCCGCTTTTAGAAAAAATTATTTTGTCTCCTAACAATAATAGTTATATGACGTCATTTATCGAATTTACTTGCGGTTCCTTTCAACTGAAAATAAGATAAATTAATAAGTAGGCTGACAGTGAATGTGTTATTAATTTAACTGTCAATAAAAATTGGAACAGCAAAGTTTCTTACGCCTAGAAGAAAATAACTATATGTTATGTTATAAGAATCGACAAAAGATTAACAGTCAACCCCATTATATTCTCACATCTTCACAAAGTAAAAAGAAAACATTTTCAAAGATTGGTTTTTGCTTAAGGTACCCTTTGAAAAAATCACAATTTTTCTTTGAAATCAACTTGTTCAGATTATAATGTAAATTTTGTGAAATTTTTTTGTCACATTTTTCAGATTGAAAAGTCAAATATTAATAAAAACAAATTAAATTAAATTAATAAATAAAACAAAGCAGAAATTTTTTATTTAAATTTAAATTTTTTTATTTTTTAGAATTATTTTTATAAACAATTCTGAACTATTTAAACAAAATATTGTAAAAATTCAAGTTAATCAATTAAATATATTTTCGATATTTTATTCAATTAATATAAACAATTAATCAAGTACACAATTCATCAATGGAGATTGTAATGATAAAATTAATATTTTATTTTCCGACTTTAAAAGAGAAATTCTTAATAATTTTAGTTATCCTTTCAGCAAAATATTTCACGTTTATTTATTGTTTTATTCATTTATGATTAATTAAATTTCTTTTTCATAAAATCTATTCCAATGGCAGATTTATTATTTTATTTTTTATTAAATAAGTTTTAAAATAGACTAATGTTTTGTGGTATATTGATCAACGGTACTTTTTATAATTATAAAGGTATATGAGCAATGTTTCTAATAATATTATTTATTGATTTTAATAAAAATAAATTTATTAGAATTAAGTATTTTGTTTCTTAATATTAGAAACGTTAGAACCAAAAAATTGCATTTTGTTGGCTTCTTTGTTCGGTTTTATAGGATATTGAAATTAATCTTAATAAATTTTAATTTTTGTGAATAAATTTCGATTTATTTGATTTCAATAATAATAATAATAATAATAATAATAATAATAATAATAATAATAATAATAATAATAATAATAATAATAAT
>JBBMKC010204080.1:0-13741 GCA_037834085.1 Bipalium vagum
TTATTCTTATTATTATTATTATTATTATTATTATTATTATTATTATTATTAACTCCTTGCCATTACTGGTTCAGATACGTTCCCCGTAGACTATTCCGTCGCTTTCAAAGCGGTAGACACTAATTCTGATGGACGAATCACAGTAGTTGAATTGAAAGATGCTTTTGCTAAACTTGGAAACATTGTTTCTGATGAAGACGTTGTTAAAATGATCCAAGGAGCAGATTTGGACAGTTGTTTATATATGATATCATAAAATATATCATGGTGTATATATGTAGAAAATGGTACAGTTGAACTTTACGAATTCGAAGAGCTCATTAAAAAATTTCTTCGTACAAAAGCGAAACAGTCTAGAAACAGTGATTCAGAAGCCTATGAAGTTTTCAAGGTTTTTATTTTCTTTTAAAATTTAGTTTTAATTAGTTTTATTGAAAATGTCATTTTTGACACTTTGGAAATTTAATTATCAATTTTATTGTGATATGTGCACCATTTATAATTAAGTATTACAGTTTGACAATGCTTTAAAAAACTTACAAAGTTATTCTCTGCAAATTTATTGAATTTATTTTATTTCATTTTCATTTTCGTAAAGCACTCTATAAAACTAAAGCAAATATTTAAAAAGAACTGGATCATGTTTTTTTTGACCGACTGGGTCTGATGTTTGGAAAAAGACTGGCCATCCTTCTCCAAAATAATCAAAAAGTAAGTTTGGCTAAATTCACAAAGGACCAAATCTTGCATTTGAGTTGAGACATTCTTTCTCGTTCAATGAACTCACCAGATTACTACTTTTAAATAATTGTGCTCATTCCAAATTCACAACATTGGATGTCATAAATGCCTAAACCACATTTCACTCTTTTGAAATTATTTTTATTTTGAGATCAGTTTCCAGAAAAAATTTTAAAACTAATTTTAATATTGATTTTTACATATATATTACTTTTTTTATTTAAATCAATCAAGATTTTTTTTCAAATTTTAATCATTTATCAATAATCATTATTTATAGTACATCTTTGTCTGTCTATCAAGTATTTATTGCCGTCCTCAAAGAAAATGATTCGGAAAGAGTCTTTAACCAATTCAATACGTATTTCTCTGAGTGTTCTCTTCTAAGCCTTTATTTAATACCTCTCTTTTCAGAATATTTTAAACCATCTTTGAAACTTTATAATGTTTAGTACTTCATCGTAAATTGTTTTAAGCTTTTTTCGTTTATAGCACAGAAGGTTTTCCTTAAACCATAGACTATAATATAGACTTAAATGTTCTCCGTTGATTACCAGTTTTAGAAATACTCATTATTTTACCTAAATAATTTTAAAAATTATTAAATAATGCCACAATCCTGGCACAGGACGATCCAAAAATGGTGTCCAAATAATTTGATTTTTCATTGGACATTATTAAGGATTTTTTAAATATTTTTTATGAATAATTTAACATTATAAATTTAGCATTTTTTCATTAACCTAAATCGTATTATTGGCTTAGAGATTGTTAAAAGGACTTTGAAAACTTAATATTGTATACTTTAACAGACGTTTGATACCGTTTTTAATATAACAATAATTTCCTTTTCTGTGTTTTAATCAATGAAATGAAATTCAATTAGCATAATTTATAAAAATGACTTAAATTTCTTTCAAAATTGATTTTATATAGATTAATAATTGAAAAGATTAATATGTTGTTGAGTGCATTTGACAAAATTAATATATGATTATATTTTTAAAATTAATTTATTAAAAGACCTTTTGATAACTATTTTTTAAAAATTGGATTTCATTCGATTTAGCCGCAGCTTTTTTGTTTTAAATGATTAGTTTAATATCAAAGTAATAATAATTTTTAGCTTTACTTTTGTAACTGTATAGTATGTTAATTAAATTTAACGAAAGTGGTCGCTGTTAAGGTCGGTATGCTCCCATAAAACTCTCCGGTAATTAAAAAAACACTCTGTAAGTCTGGATTCTAAAATAAATTGTATAACATAAGAAATATTAAATTAACCTTGACAAAAGACCTCAATGATATCGAAGTTCAACCAAAAATTTATATTAAATATTTAAAACATGATTTTAAGTTTTACCTCATACAGGGTTTAACATGTCATTTAAATTTTATGAAATGTCATTTTAGTAATTTAATAATACCATAGGGACGACTTGACGATGAAGTAATTAATGTTAGGAATAAATATACAGTTCAATTTCTGGAAATATTATCCCAAGTTGATGAATCCAATTTATTTTTCGTAGATGAAGTCGGGTTCAACGTATCTATGAGAATCAAAAGGGCTAGATCTTTAGTAGGAACACCCCCGATTTATGTTGTGCCAGGATTAAGGAGCAGAAACATTTCAGTCTGTTGCGCTATGACTAAAAGTTGGATAGCAAAGTATGCCTCCCAGACCTCGACATTCAAAACATCAACCTTTTCGGATTTCATTGATAGCTTAATTGAATCTATTAATTCAGTAAACATTTCGGAAGCTGTTGCGATTATGAAAAATGTACCCTTCCATAAATCACAATCGATCAAGGATAAATTTAATATGGAAGATAGGTTTATTTTATTTCTACTACCATACTCGCCCTTCTTCAACCCTATAGAAAATATGTTTGAAAAGTGGAAATTAATAATTAGGTAGTCAAGGCCTCAAATGAACAACATCTTTTTAAATTGATTGAAGACTCTTCAAGTTTATTAACAAAAGATGATTGTGCTGGCTTTTATCTGAATATTTTTACATTCATTCCTAAATTTCTGAACAAGAACCCAATAAATGATGAAAAATAATTTAGTCAATAAATTTTGAAATTTGTCCTAGAATATTTTTTTTACAAATGTTTTTTTTTGTAATGTATTAAAGGTAAAATAAAATGTTATATTAACAAAATTGCTAGTGAAAATAACAAGATTGAATGTAATAATAACAAAATGTTACAAAAACAAAATTAATTGTTAAAATGCTTAAATGACATGTTAAACCCTGTAATTTAAAGTTAATATTAGGCAAATATGGATTTGTTTAAATATTACATAAACAAAAACAAATAGGAAAATATTATAGTATTAAAAGATAAATTTCACTCAATTCCTTACTTTTGAAGATTTCAAACAACAATCAAAGACAGTGATAACCTACCAATAACTAACAAATAGTATCAATTTCTTTTTTCATTATAAACCAATTCTTGTCCAGTTGTTATTGTTTTAAAATTATGAGTTACCAAACAATCTGGATCTTATTTCTGATTTTTTAGTGTCATTGGCAATTTAAATATAGGTAAAATTAATTCTAGTTTATTTAAATGCGAAAACCTTTCATTAACAATCTTGGTTTCTTATTTTCAATAGTTATCAAATAAAAGATATAACACAATAAAAAATAATCTGGTAAATTGAATAAATGAATAATTAAAACAATAATAAATACTTGTACACCTTACATTGTTATTTGGCTATAGAATTATCAGCATTTTAAAAGCAGTTATTGTTCGCTAAGTGACTTCAATATATCAAACAATATTGAACCATACAATACAGAACTGGGATATATAATAAAAGATAAAATTTATAATTTATAAATTGACCCAAAAAGTGTAAGTGAATATTGTATAGGAAAATAGATCCACAAACATCAGCTTGTCTTGTACCATTTGATCAATACATTGAGACTGTCGTTCCACTTTGGTATTCTGTTAAAGTTCTTAATAACCTATTATTTTAAAAAAGTTGTAAAAGGTGTGGAAACGTTATGAATTATTGAAATAATTTCTTGAAGTTTTAAAGGTTGTTAAACTAAACTTCCAAAGAAGTATATTGAACTATCAGTCAAAGTTCTAGATTGAGGTGTGAAATTTCTGAGTTGTGAAAATCAATGGTCACAGTTTTTGTGCTCAGTTTTATTTTTAAACATTGAAATCATTTCGGCTTGTTTCCTACCACGAATTTCAAAAAAAGAGAGATATTTTTGTTTTTTAATAAATAATCAATTTGTAAATCGGAATGAAAATGGAAAAGGGAAATAAATAAATAATAAAGTAGCAATGAAAAAATAGTAAAATATGATGGGAATATGGAAAATATTAAATATGTGTAAAATTAAGGAATATAAAGTTAAGAAAACGACACAATGTATCAATGAATGTTTATTCTGATCAACTTCTAATATGGGAAAATAGTTTTTATATTAAAAATTATCAATATCTCAACACGATTTGTCAGAATTTCTTCTTCTTTTTCGACTGACCAGTATCAGAATTGTGAAAATATTGATTTTATTATTTAACGATCAGTAATACTATAGGAAGTTCAACATGGTGATGGAAATTGATCATATTTATCTCATCAATTTCTTTCTACATAAACTCTCAGGTTTATATTACAAATATCCACTTAAAATGTTTGCCTTTTCTTATTAGTTCTCACACTGTTCCTTATTTCCACCTTATTTTTCTATTTCCTTTTTTTATATAACAACTTTTATTTTATTATTATTATTTTTTAATATTTATTGTTAATTAATTAATTAATTCTTTTCTTTTAACTTCCGATGAACTAAATATAGAATGCATTTATTAAAAAACCAAAATAAATTAACTCATTCACACAGTTTTCTGTCACAGAGTCTTATCATTTTTTTCCAAACATGAACTAATTATAATACATGAGTGGTTATTTCTGGTTTTGTCTCAAAGCCTTGAATAGAAATGGTTTGATTGAATATAAGTACCATTGCTGATAACACATGTTATCAATATCAAAATAAATTTTCTTTTTATTCATTTATTAAATATTATTTACCATTCCAAAAATAATCTTTTGTAAATGCGATTTTAATCCGTAAAAATGAACAATATTTTTCATCTTACAAAATTTTGAGCTGGGATTTTGAATGCGATGAAAAAATCCAACTTTTAACAAACTTCTAACAATTTATGAAACATTTCTAAATTTGCCTTCATAGTTCACAAAATTGTCCTCCACGTACATAGGATAACTAACAGCCCTTAATTAGAAAATGAGGCTTGTTCGTTTCATCAGTTGGGAGAAATGATAATTCCAAATGATACCCATAACATACTTCATTCATAGTCCATTCAATTCTAAAAGTCAGATGTGTTCCATTTATTTCTGTTATGAAATGCCTATCAATAATAATTATTTTTCAATATTTATTATCAATAAAATATTACATTGTGCCAATTATCGGAGATTATATTACTAGGGGATCGTTAAATATTTGGAAATATTCCTTCTCGTTAATGCTTTTTTGTTTATATTTTATCCCTATTCCAAACTGAAGCAATTTTGTAGTTTTTGCTTACAAATTTCATAGCGTAAGCCGTTTGTTTTCTTAAGTAAAATAAACAAATGTTACAACTATTACTATTGCTACTACGTATGCAATTCAGTGCCCTAATCGATTTCTGTTTTAATTTTCAAATTGTTATGATTTCCACTTCAGTAGTCTACTGAATTTGCCAAGTGCTTGTGAATACAATCGTTTTCTCCAAAGACGGATCTTTTCTTAATGTTTAGTAACCAGTAGTCTTTCAGCAATTTTATATGTATTTTGAACAATTTTAGAACCTTTTAATGTTGAAGATAAATAGAAAAAATATTTTCCAGCTCTTTGTAAAGTTTTAAACTCTTTAAAACAAATATCTTTTTTATTTTTCCTAAAATTGAGGTTTCACATAACATAAATGTTTAATTTTATTGAAAATAATTTTTTGTTAAGTTGAATTATTTAGAAAACAGTTCGTTTCTATGACAATAATAGCGAAAATTAAAATAATAATTTTTATACCAGGCATGTATATATAAATTTACGTGGCGATTTACCGATTTGTTATTATAATTAATATAACATGTGTGTCACATTTTTATACTGGTATTTTGGTGGATATACAAAAATGTAATAATAACAATAATTTTTAGGAGCTCTAATATAAATTACAGAATAGAATTTATTGACAATTATCATATTAATTGCAGATTAGGTAATTATTCATAAAATGTATAATACCCCGTATTTCCTGATCTTGAAACTACAAGTAATTAAACTCTTATACTGAATAATTCTCAATAAAACCATGTACCAATTCTCTTTATTGCCAACAACCGGTTGACCTTAAAAACAAATTTGATCAATACTTTGATTATATCAAAATTTGATAATTTTTATCTTGGAGAACATTGATTAAAACAATCCACTTGCAACATTATTTTAGACACTGCCGTTATCGAATAAACCTCTGTTAAATTTATTATTAGAATAAAAATTTAAAATAATGCCTTGGCATGGTGTACATTGATATATTTATTTGTTTGTTTATTTAACTGTGCCTAAGTAAACAAAACATTAAAATAGGGAAAAAATCTTCAACTTTTAGAAATTTTATCAGTTCATTTATTGATAATTGTATAATAATATTTAAAATAATAAAAATATATAGTAAAATAATATTTATGGGGACCTAAAATACAGCTTTTTCAAGAAAACATTTATTTCAGAAATTTATATTTTATGATCAATATTCACCATAGACATTATGTTTTTGCGAGGAAAGTAAGGTGGTTTTGGGATATATTTGATTGCATTATTCTCTAAAAAAGATAATAAATTTGGTTACATAAAGCCGATCATTGTCATGTATAGCGTTGAAGTTTCCAAATTCATGTTTTTCAGATTTTGCAAGAACTTAAGGTAGTGGTCAACATTAATGGATTTGTATTGCTTGAATTAAATCAAGAAAATAATACAGATCAATAGCAACAAAATATCCCAGAGATATTACGTATTAAAGAAGGTATAAAAAATAATAGAAAAAGAAAGTTTACAGTATCTAACTTTCTTGAACAGGTAAGTAGCAAGATATGTAACACAGAACTTTGATATGAAGAAATTTTGGGAATATACGAGAGAGGTTGTAAAGCAATGTGATGTGTGTCAAAGATCAAAAACATTGACAACTGGATCCAATGAGACGATGATTAAATTTCCGGAATCAGAACTGTTTGAACGAATTATGGTTGATATTTGTTGACCTATTAGAGAAACATTAAACGAAAAAATATATCTTGGCAATCATTGATCGACACAATAGATTTATTAGATTAATCTCAATCCCAAGACAAGAAGAGCAAAGAATAATAAGTTCAATACAAAATGTAGGGTTTTGAATTTTTAGAGCTCCTCGAGAAATTTATGTGGATTGTGAAAAAAGATTTGACTCAAAGGCAACAAAAATTTTCATAGAAGATATGAATGCAAAAGTGTATTTTTTTAGTCCTCATCACCACTGATAAACGGGTTGATCGAAATGAGTTTAGAACTGTAAGAGAACTGCCTACAACTACTCTTAAAGAAGAAAAATCTGGAAGTTTGGACAAAAGACTTCAAGAGGTTGAGTTTACTTTATATGTAACTTACCAAAAGTCTTTATGATGCTCTCCAAGTGGAAAAGGAAAAAAAAGAAAAAAATATTTCGTGAAAAATGGCTAATAGCAGATCACAAAAAGAAATACTTATTTTATATTATATAACACCACGCAACCAATACTAGGAACTCCGCGAAGACACTTCAAAATTGGAGAAAGAATCCTTGTAAAACTAGAACAGAGAAAGGAAAGTCAGGACAAATTTGAAACTTCAGGGAACATTCATGACATCCGTTATCCTTTCAGAGATATCCACGAACGGGAATTTGAAAAAAATGTGGAGAAATTACGCCGTTTTCATAAAGGAAGGGGATATGGGATTATTAAAAATTTACCAAATAATTGTTTATTTTTAATTACACAATAATTGAAGTTGTTTTAATGTTCAAGAAGTTTAGCAGATTTTTAATTTAAAAAATATTAAAAGAAGATTTGTCTTTTCCTAAAGAGTTGAGCTCTATTGAAGCTTATCTGTTAAATAATAGAAAATTTGTTAAGATCGATAGCCAAAAAAGTGAATTCAAATTAATCAAATATGAACTATGACAGGGTTTGATCCAAACTGACGACCTCAATAAAGTGCGAAAACATCTTACCCATTCGAATAATACTTAATCAAAGACTTAAAGATTCTCTTCAAAGATTTCTACAAAATAATTTAATACAACAAAAGCTCTCAGTTGACTTCAATATTCACACATGATTAAATCTTCACAACAGAAAGCAAAGTTATTTGAAATTTAACCGATAAACTCTGAAAAGATGGAATATTTTACTAAATATAATTTTTCGGATAATACTGTCATTGATGTACAAGGCTAAAGACTTCACACAACCTCTTCATCTAGTATACAATATCCTAATTTAAAATATGACAAGAGATAGATTAGGTAGTTTCAAAAATATTAGATCAGCTTTTATTTTATTTTATATCGAAAAATATTTTTCATCAACATGTATAAAATGAATTATAAAATTATTTTGCCATCTCTACTTACAAGAAGTAATAAAATATTTACTGGTAAGAAATATTACTTAAGCCATGGTAGGAACAAAATTGCACAATGATAAGTGAATAACAGAAAGTAATATAAAATATTTTAAGTATCTTAAATAATAAGATATTATTTATTTATTTATCTTGATTGATTGATTGTGTTAATTAAGAGAAGAAAAATTGAAATTCTATCAATTTAGTATTTTATTCATTCTTTTAAGTGCAACAAAAATCTTCTCCCTCGTAATAGCTTTTGTTAAATTTTAAATATATTTTAAGTTATAGGAATGTAATTTAAAACAAATCGCTTTTTAATTTATAATATGAGGACATATAATCGTGACATACAAAAGAAAGTAATATATTGATTTAAATAAACATATTTGTTATAAGGGGGACTTTAATTTTTTATTTGTCTTCAATTCTGCTATAGTCTTAAGTGGAGCGTGTTAAAAACTGTCTATAACAAATTCCTGTTTAATTATTAAAGGCAGTCATTAATCCTTAATTGAAAACATTAAATAACGTTTAAGATTTTTACTGTGAAAATTTTTTTCGAGATGGAATAAATTATTATTTTTTATATAACTTTATGTTTTGCTAAAAATGGATATCAGACTATAAAATAAAATATGTGGGAATTCATCTTGTATTTACGTCAATTTTCGAGTTGATTTTCCTAACAGCTTTTACATTAGAATTCTGACATAAGAACCCCGAAGACCTTGACCAAAAATGTCAACGGCAGTAAAATGGAATTTTGTCTAGGTCTTGTTCTTGCTCCTTCACAATTTCCTTTAGTATCGATCTTGGTGCATAACATTTGAGGTTGTGTTAATTAAATTAAACAAATATCTCCTCTGTTGTGTGTCAATTATTTTTATCTATTAAAAATTACTATTTTATCATCGGAAATGATTGACATTCATTGAATCATATGAAAATTTGATCTTGTTTTTATAATGACAGATGAATAAATGTCAATTGATTGCTTGACTATTTACTAAAACCATCTTTTTCTTGCATACAGACGCATATAAGCACTTTTCAATGATGTCTAATATTAAACTAATATTAAGGTCTACTTCTGTCTCGAAACGTTAAATGGTCAATATTCCAGAAAAATAACAATTAAATGATAATGAGTTTCAAAATTAAAATCTCGAAAAAGATTGAAGAATGAAAAAGATGTCTCTCCTATCATCTTTTAAATTAATAATTAAATTTTATCTCAATTTAAATTGTTACTGTTTCAAAGAACTCAATTTATTACACTAGTGAGTCTCAAAACAAGATTAAAGTCTGAAGAATAATTAATAATCTCAGTTTTCAGCTTGCCAGCAACGTAGAGTTGAACATTCTCAAAAAAGATTTATTTTTAATTGATTTTGAAATTACAAAGTCTCAAAAATTGCAATAAGTAACATCGTAAAAATGTAAAATTCTCATACTTAACGAACTGAGTGATATCATTACTTACAGAAAAACTGAGTTGAATTCCATTAAAAAGTAATCAAAATCCGTACTTTTGTATTCATTTAATAAGTGGTGAGTCTAATATTGAAAGACCACGAAAAATTCGAAATTATTTATCACTAACAAATGTATGTTTTATTTTTCATATACAGTTTCCATTTGCACTAATACTCTTTCCACAACAACGTCAAAGTATGGATTTGTAAAGAATTCCAAAAAGAATTCGGTCCATGACTAAACCTGTGATCACTGAAAGGGTATCTTTGAGTCAGTAAATTATTATCCAAATAATAAATAAGCAGCCTGCTTTTCCTGGATATTTTGTCTTTCTTTACCAACTTAAAATAGCACTTCTTTGACAAAGACCGGAAATGACAAAATCATAATGAAAATCGGTATTCACATTTCAGAAAATGGAAAAAACATTATATTTCTGTAGCGATGATTATTAGATTTTCTTTTAATTTACTTTCTTCAGCACTCCCTATTCCTTTAATCCAAGCTTTGACTTCAAAATGTGAACATAATTTTCCAAAACCACCTAAACCAAATGACGTTTTTATATTAAAATATGCAAATATTTTACTTTTCCGTTCCTATTGAATAATGCTTTCAATTCTTTCTATTAATTTCCCATCGGTTTCTTGAGGCCTCCAATTTTTTGATGTTCATTACAGATGTTCTTAAAAGTTGCGATGTTAAAAAGTATCGTTTATTATGGTTAATGGAAAACACATTTTGTTCAACTCGACTCTTTTTCTATCAGTAACAAAAATTAAATTGTATCTCAATGTCCATTATTTTCCGCAACGTTTTTTATATCAACACAATTTTATACCGGGAAAAGATAATTAAGAAAATTATCTATTTACTTTGGTATTTTAAAAATGAAATCCGACCTTCAATTTTAGACTACGTGCTTTTGGAAGCACCAAAGTCACACGGGATATTTAACACTAACACTTAATGAGGAAAAGCTTGGTGGATAGTAACAAATTTTGTTTTTAATTTACTCCTGTGTTCGTACAAGCTCAATTTACAATTTTCAGAGATTATATTGTTGTATAAAAATAATGTGCAATATATGAAATATGAATAGCATAATTGACGTTTCTATCCCACTCGTCCTTTTAATTTATTTAGTATTTCCTTTTACATGTATTTTTACTACTTCCTTTTATGAATTAAAACAATAAAATTTTTCATTTAATTTTCAGTTTGTATAAATAAATAAATCCATTATATTTAGGTGAAAAAAGGAACATTTAAATAAATTTGTAATCAAGTATGTCATGCTTGAATATAATATACAGTATTTTTATTATTATATCTGAAACTAAAATTATAAAAATTATTATTTATTTTTATACCGGGTAAATACAGGGAGTTTCAAAAGTCTGGAACAATGACAATTTTTTATTGAATACTGAAACATGAATACAATAAAATTACACCAATGGAGGTTACAAGAATTGCGCAATATGCCCTCCACCAGCATCAAGTATCAAATGTAGCCGTATGTTCATATTTGAAATTGCCGCCAAAAATTCTTCCTGACTAGGGTGAGCACATTCGTCAATAATTCTGATCTTCAGGGTTTTACAGGTTCATTGTGAAAAACACTCACTTTCAGGGTACCCCAATACCAATAATGCAAAGGGTTTAGAATTGTTGATCGCGGCTGGAAGATGTTTTAAACAGCCTTGAGAAATAACACGATCTTCAGTAAATGTATTGCATAAGTATTGACGCCAGAAAGTGCATAATGTGGTGGTGCACCATACTTCATGATGGTAACAAACGCCAGATTATGTGTTTTAGAAAGTTGAAGTCGTACATCAGCTTACAACATCATTAGATAATTATGAGAATTAATAATCGATTCAAAGAAAAAAATGTTTAATGAGAAATATGCAGTAAAGCTCATCCATACAAAAACTTTCTTAGGATGGCACTCCAATTCGGCAATTGTGTTTGTTTATTTCATACACAAGTTGTCACTTTTAAGGATATAAGTGAGTTTCTGTGAGTAGAATACGTTGTACATTGTATCTTGGTATCCCAGTTTCATCACTGATCTTTGTAATGGAAGAATAACCGAAATCATTATATGTTTTACAAAATGCATCCTTTTTTGAAGTGAAGTTCGTCCAATTTGCGAATCATTCGAAAGAATGGTTTTTCAAACTTTAGACATGAAGAACACCAGCACCACTAAAAGTCATTGTGCCGAAAACTATGTCAGATTTTCCTCCACCTACAGCTTTAAAAGCGACACAACGTACGAACAACAAAGCGAAGATTTTGAGGAAACAAGGCAAAGGAGCATTCATCGGTCCAGAGAATTCGATTCCAATCTTCTGCTTGCCAACTTAATCTACTGGAACACCATTGGATTCTAGCCCGTCTATTATCAACACGTAACATGGGAACTTTATAACTAGTCCTAGATCTAAGTCCGTACTTAACCAAATTTTGTGGACATGTGATTCTGATATATTAATACTCGATGCTTTCCTCAATTCTACCGATGTTACACGACCATTCTGTCTGCATAAACTATATAAGTAGCGTTCATTTTGGAAAGTAAATAGCTTTGGACACCCAGACCTAGGACGATGTTTTACCATTCCTTTTTCTTCAAATCGACGGATTGTTTGCAAACCACATGTTCTGGATACTTGTAAAACTTTGGCTATGCCCTTCTTAGTTGTTCTGACACGATGTGCCCCAATAATTTGCCAGTATAATGAATCGTTTATTGTTCGTTTACTCATATAGATTTCTAAATAATAAAATGATATTTTAAATGATTTAACTTAATAATAAAAGATTTAATTTTAAGTGATAAAACTTAAATTAAAAAAAAATCATTAAATGATTAAAATAATTTATTAAATGAAATATGAAAATGATAAAAATTGATATAAATGAATTACAACTCAGTTTTATGTGGGGTGTCTTAAACTTAAAATCATTACTGTACATGTAAACTAAACCGAAACCATTGTTAGGCCTTTGGTAAAATCAAAATATAATAAAGGAGATCTTATAAAAACATTAATTAAAAATATTTGGTGAATTGTAAAATCTCTGTTTCGTTTTGTCATTTTGTTAACAAATATTATAAGAAAAGTAAATATTGTTTTAATTTGTAAAAGCACTGCTTTTGTGATGTTTTCAGGCTAAGTGTTGTGATGATTGAAGCTTAGATGAAGAATTTGTCAATAAATAAAACTTCAGCAATTGCAAAGATGTGTGTAAACAATATTTTCTTTATTTTCTTTAATTCTTTCGTTTTCAATACTTCTTTTAAAAACAGAAACATGTAACTTCAATTCAGTTTATCTGTTATTTGTTCATTTTTTATTTTTTTGAAAGCCTTCAATGATTCGATGAAACAGTAGCTTATTTCCCTAACCACCCCCTTCCCCAAAAAACGTTTTTGCACTTTCTCATGAAACAGAATAAAATTTATCTCTGTTGTATACATTTCTAAACATTTTACTTTTGGTGTATCACGTTATTTCAGTTTAAAACAACAGCTTCATTTCTTTTTTAGGCATTTGACCACAACGGAGATGACATACTTGATTTCAATGAAATAAAAAGAACAATGATCGCCTTAGGAGAACAAGTCACAGATGATGACGTTAAAGCTATGATATTAGAAGCAGATCTTGATCAAAACGGAAAAGTTGACTTTAATGGTTAGTTGGATAATATATAGTTTATTATTATTATTATTATTATTATTATTATTATTATTATTATTATTATTATTATTATTATTATTATTAT
>JBBMKC010204091.1:0-13741 GCA_037834085.1 Bipalium vagum
ACCAATACATTAAAATAATGAATATTCGAATATCGAATTTTAAAAAGGACACTTTATAAAAATTTAAAAATTCAAAACTATGTTCAATTACTCACACTTATTTTAGTAAAAAAAACAATTCTCTGTATTAGTTCAGATAGGCATCATTCCAAATTTTCTTTTAAAAATTAACTTTTAATTAAAAATCAAAGCCAACAAAAATGATGAGAAACGACTTCGTTTTTTATTTTCAAAATACTGAAACAAACGTGAAAGTTTCCGATCCTATTTATCAAAAAGCTGATGACTTCATCCAAACGCTGGAACACTTCAATGTTCTCGTTTTGAAAATCTTTTTTGTTTGTCAGATTTCCATATTTATATTCGTTAATATTTGAAGTTCTTCTGCCCATCACCTTGGATTTGTCACTGAGATTTCCTCACTGACTACTAAATTAAAAATTAAGCTCGTTATAATTAAAATATGATATATATATATATATTAGGTGTAGGCATAAGTTTTAAACCATTTTTCATCGTTGTTTTACTAATCCAAATATTATCAGAAATTTCACTGGAGATGTAAATGAATTAATTACAATAATTCAAAGGCAAACATTCTTGGGTGGACCCTGGAATGCCAGCTACTTGAGTTGTCAAAACAAATATTCACAATAAAAACGTACTCCTTTGCATCTGGTGGGATATGAAAGGACCCATTCATTATGACTTCCTCCAAGTTGGTGAAACCATTAATGCGGAAAGTTATAGCAAACAATTGCTTCATTTGGCTAAACAAATCGAGAAAAAGACCTTTTTTCGGGCAAGGATCGCGTAAGATTGTCGTTTCAAAAATGTTGACCAGATACAAGATTTTATCAAGAATTATCTTGCGTCAAAAACAATATTTTTCTATCTTACCTGAATGATGGCAAAAAGTAATTTCCAATAATGGATATTATGTTGATTACTGATTTCTTGAATCCCTGTCATATAAAAAAATATATATTACCTTTCTAATAACATTTAATTTTTTTAAAAATGGACTAAAACTTATGCTTACACCTAATAATAATAAAAAACTGAATGAAAAATATCTGTCACCTTGTAAATCAAAAAATCGATAGCAATCATATTTGAAAATCACTTTATTTTTAAATTTCAGCCAAAATTAAATAATGGGAACAATAAATATTTAAGCAAAATCCGTTTGGACTTTCAACCATTAAATGAATTTTAATTCTAAAATTATTAAGACTGAAACATCAAAAGAGTTACTGAAAATATTATTAATTTTACCGTTCAATTTATATTTATTTTCTTGTTAAGACTATTTCAGCGGAAAAGAAATTTTAAAACTTTTCCAAACGTCAATTACTTACTAGTTACATTCTTGTGCTCATATATATTTAAATTTCTTTTAATGTATTACTTAAATTTCTAATAGTTTTCAAATCAATTTTAAATTCAAACATTTATTTTTACTTTAATTTTTTTGCTTTGCTAATTTTTTCATTGTAATAATTATTTGAAGAATGGCATGTGCACCCCATTCGAGTAGCTTTTTAAGCAGTAAAGTCCGAAATGGCAGTCATGTTGGATTTTCTGATGATTGTGAACGTCATTTGGAATTTGAAGATAAGGAAAAACTTTCTGGTTATTCTAGTACGAATTCATCATCCGGATCAAATGAATATATAAATGATAAATTTTCATCAAGTTCTGGCTCGGAAAAACCAACAAATGGCTTGTTAAGTATAACAAAATTAACTAAAAAAACTACCAATGTGCAGTTTGAAGACTTTAAAAGACCGAAATCAACAAAATCCGGAAAGAAATCTGTTAGATTTTTGAAATGGAAATTAAATTAATGATAATAAATAAATTTTATTGTAGGATTACAATAAAAAACTCGATGACAAGATTGAAAATAATTCTTTAAATCTATCAGGTCGAGAACTTACATCAATTCCAAATATCAAAGATAAAAATATTACCGAATTAATGCTCATCAATAACAAACTAGAGCGATTGGACACTTTTCCAATTCTTGTGTGTTTGGAACAGTGTTATTTGCAGCAGAACAATATCACTGTATTACCAACGGATTTATCTAAGTGCGTTTCTCTAAAAATTTTGGATTTGCGCTCTAACAAAATCGAAATTATACCCGAATGTTTATTTGACCTCCAAAATTTAGAAATACTGCTCTTATCATCAAACCGAATCGATTCATTTCCGGCAGGAATTTCAAATTTAAAGGTAAACCGACAGCAAAACTAAATATATAATATGAAACTAAAAACCTGTACCAATTTCAGATGCTCAAACATCTTAGTATTGATAATAACAATATAACAAAGATATCTCCGGAAATTGGACACTTACAGAGATTAATGAATCTTAATATATCTTTCAACAAAATCGACATCATCCCCAATGGTAAGTGCATTTCGACCAATGGTTTTTTTTTGTTGTTCTGTCTGGGTAACTTTTATTCAGTATTTTCAGTTTAAGATCTGATCAAATCAAACTTTCTCTTATCGTAAAATATGAATAATTTAATATAATAATAATAAAATATTTAATAATTTATTATTTTTGATTAATAAACTAAAAGTTAAAAATAATTATTTTTATGATTCAATCGAAGCACGATTTTTTTGATACCCGAACTGTTCTGGTTTCATTTTTTACCTGAATATTTATTTTATGCTGACTTTCGTAATTAGTCTCGTTGACAAACAATGAATTTAAGAATGCTATCTTAAACTGGAAATCATCTCATGGAGCATAAATGTGATATTAAATTGAAGTCATTTGATTTACTTGAACTAGATATAATAATAATAATAATAATAATAATAATAATAAAAATAATAATAATAATAATAATAATTAATAATAATTAATAATAATAATAATATTAATAAAAAAAAAAATAATAAAAAAAAAAATAATAATAAAAAAAAATAAAATAATAATAATATTATTATTAATATTAATATTAATAAATAATAATAAAAAGCATTTTTAAAAAAAATTTATTTCAAATTATCTAAAAAAATGTCTATTGTAATGAAGTTTGTTGAATATTATGCAAATTAGTAAGAAATCATTAAATATAGACACGTTTGCGAAAAATTGTTGATGTCTAGCGAAATGGATCTTGGTCTTTCAAGCATACATTTCTATACAAGCTTCGTAAACAAATCTGATAGAGGTTAATTGCAAATTTATCTCTTTAAAAACCTTGTCATGCAAAAATATCATTTTTCTGGGCCAAACATTAAGTGATTTGAGTCTAATTTCTGACACCATTTTAGACTAATTTTCTTTTCCTAGTTGGGTTAAATTGAAAATGAAAATTCGCAAAGGCCTTAATTTATTGGGCTCGTTTAGGGCTAAAAAATAAATAATAGAACAATATTGTCTTTTATTTGGTTAAGCTTATGTTTTGCAATTGTGACAATTAAAGAAGGAAAATAATTATGATTTGTTTCATATTTGCAGAATTGGGGGATTGTTCGAGTATGCGCGACCTTGATGTGATGCATAATCGTCTCATTCAATTACCAGAATCACTTGGTAATCTTCAAAATCTAGTCAGACTCAATATTCGGTAGTCATTTAAATATTTTATAGTCTTAGTAATATATTATATTATTATTATTATTATTATTATTATTATTATTATTATTATTATTATTATTATTATTATTATTATTATTATTATTACAATATATGTATTATTTTATAGGTCATAGGTCAATAATCACTTTTGTATGCTTTTTAAATCATAGTTATTAATATTATTTTTCTTAATTTAAATTATTTTTGCAATAGATTATACCATGAATTATTACTTATTACTTTATGTAACGACGATATGAATTATATTTTCTGCAATATTTCTTCGTGTTTATTCAGGTCAAATTAATGAATAAAAGTATTTTAATAATTACTTAATTTGTAACCGGTAAATACAATTTTAATTTCTTAAAAGAAATGAAGTTTCTAATAAATTAATAAAAATCAATAAAATTTTAGATAATTAATTTTAAATGATTTTCAATTTTATTGATGTTTTAAAAAGTTTCTTAAATTAAAATTGCCAAATTAATATTACAAAATTTCTACAATTAAAACTTTAGTAATTCACAGAAAATGTAATTTTGTTTACCTTTTTTTTCAAGAAAAAAGTGAGATTGCCAAATCCGTTGAAAAAATATATTTCAATGAAAAAATTACTTCAGAAATATGACAATTAATGTCTTCTCTACTCTATGTAAACCCTTGAGAATTTTAGAATGAATGTGATGCATTTTTCCCATTTAATTGATTTAGTAGCAATGGTTTTGTCTACATTTATGTTTGTTAGTACAATGCCAATCGATTTAAACTGTCTGTTTTTATATAAAAATATCAACATAACAAGTATATGCAACAAAAACAAATTTTTGATTAACTACCTAGAATATTGTTTTCATAGTTTAATGCACTTCCTAAACTACTCTTTTTATGTAGTCATAGTTTTCATTTTATAGATATAATCTTTTGAATATTTCATAGATCACTTTATTAGTAAAAAAATTATATTTTCGAAGCGTTTCACAATGTTTTTTAATTTCATTATTATTATTATAAATTAAAACATTTTTCAAGTTTTATATAATCACAAAATTTGTCTGTAAATGAAAGACATTTACAAATAAAATTCATAGCATTAAAAAAATTATTTAATTAATGATGACATCTTTAAATGCCGTTGCTTTAGTAAATAAGAAAAATAATTGTTCGTAATAAATTGTACAAATAAAAATCACTGCTTTGTTTTCTTAAATCAAAATATCAGGTTACCTTTTGTTATTAATATATAATAATTTATTATTTTCTATAAATATTTTATATATATTTCTTGTCTATAAAGCAGCAAAATTTATTTATTTATTTTTATTAAAATTGCTTTAAACTTTAAAAGATCCAAAAGTACAATAATCTGCTCTTAAATGCACGATACTGAACCTGAGTCTCTGGCAAATTATCGTGCTTTTAATAATAATTGATTCTTTTTATTGTTCTCAGATAAAATTAATGAGATATTCTGTTCATCATTCATTCTTTGAATGTGTACATAAGTACTTTTGATAATTGAAAACAAATTATGATTTTATCTTCAGGAAAATAAAATAAAATAATAATCACGATATCTAGAGCTTTAATATGAGAAATACCCATTAAGATATTTTACCTAAATATAAAATAATACCGAAATATATTGAAAATATTTCACTGTCCGAAGAAAACAAGAATATATTAAAATTGTATAAAACCATTTTTAGAAAATTTATCAAAACCATAAAGGCACTGAAGCGCTTTCTATTATTACTTAATTTCAATTAAATTCAAACAGAAGATGACGGATGTGTTCATTTTTCTCGACTTGGAGGATCATTTCTAAACAGTATAAAATCACAAGTTAAAGTAATATTCTAAAGTTACCTATCAATTCAATATTACAATATACAATTAAATCGATAATATATTTAAAAGAAAAAATATAAAATCAATAGAAGAACTAGAGATTTACGTTAATTAAAAAAGCGAAATAAACTTACTCCTCAACTCGATAATTTTATTTATCAATGCTATTCGAGTTTGTCGTTTAATAATGTTAACATTTTTGGTGCTGTTTTGTTATTCAGTGTGGTTACTAATTAAAGCAAAAATGCCATGTTAAACTGTTTGGAATTTCATTACGAATGTGATAAAATATGTTAAATAACATTGAAAATTTTCGAAACAGATTGTGGAAAAATAAATAAATATTTCGTTAACTTTAAAATCTTCGGTGATGTTATTAATAATTCACAGAAATCAGCTGAATTATCAATCAGAATGCTAAAAATAAATTATTTTTTTGTTTTTCGTACTGAAATAACAATCATAAGTACAGATTATTATTATTATAATTATTATTATTAACTAATAAGAAAATGATAAAAATAAAATTTATTAAAAACTGATGTAATTAATGAAATTGTTTTTTTTTAAAAACAAATGAAAAATTAATTTATCTTTTAAAAAATTTTTGTTATTGAAAAAAAATTATTTCGTAATGAGAAACAAATTTTAGCCAAATCATCACCTTGACAGAGATCTACAAGCGGGACAACTGATGGAAAGTGAATGATGATTGAATCAACGAATGGTTGTGTCCGGTTAATGATATAAAAATGTGGTCTGTTGCAAGCATAAACTGCAGCCAGGTAAACTGCCAGCACGGGTTGATATGATTGTGTCGTTGGTGAACGTGTAAGAAATCGTTCACTTCAAGCGTCGCTTGTATCTCATCTTTTCTGTCCTGGTCTCGACGACTTTCCCTTGCGTTTTATAAATAGCAGAGGAAATTTCTAACCACGTGTTTATTTAAAGCCGTTTTTTATTTATCCATAAATTAGACCGTGTGGTATTTTTGTGGGTTGAAAATAGATTTGGAACAATAATGTTCGTATTTCCCATTCCATTTATTTATTTTTTCAAATGAAATATTTCACAAATTTATCAATTGTTCAATTAAAAATAAATAAATAAATAAAATAAAAATGTTTTTCAAATGAAAAAAAAGAACTAGTGAAATTATTTTAATCATTTAATGATAGTAATAATAATAATTTTGATCAATTTATTTTAATCAATAAAACAAGTTTTATAAATGATTAAAAAAACAATAGGAAAATGGTGAAATTTATTTTTTGAAAAAAATGATTTTCTCTGTGTGTATAAAGTATTGAATGCCAAAATCAAATCGTTTGCTCATTGTAACTTTGAATACACTGCAATGATTGTAGGTGGTTTAAAAAGCTAAATTGGTCTCGTAACTCAATCATTTTTCTTCGTTTTTTAATATTATTTTTTCTATTGCATTATTATTATTATCTGCACTGTTCTCTGTGGTGCAATTTATGATTATATTAATCATGTATTTTTGTATAATATAATCGGAACATTTTTAATTTTATTAATTAACATTGATTGACACAAAATTATTCAATTTCAACTCTATTTTTAAAGAATAAACATCATTCTTGTCGAAACCGACTTTTAGATATTTGTTTTAATTAATTTTTTCTTGATTGATTTCATGAGTGATAAAGAAATAAAAACTGGGGCTTTTTTTTCTACTGAGCATCTCATCTTATCACTGTAGCTTAATTTTTCGAAAAAGAAAAATTGTCTTCATTTAAAAAATATTAACGTTTTCATACTTTTATCATTCCTGGTTTTTCTTAATCAAAAAATCTTGCAAAAAATTGTATTCTCTTATATTTTTCGACATATTCACAATGATAATTAATCATCAATTCAATATTTATTGGTTTTGTCATCTGGACAGAAGATATCCTTTAAGAGAGAATAATTGGCAAATGCTAATAATGTCATTAACGACCACAGAAATTGTTGTAGATTTGCAGAAAGAAATTTGTTTAAATAAATCATCTCGTAATTGGAGTTGTAGTTCATTTAACATTGAACAATACCATACCAAAAATGGAAAACTATTAAGCTACAGAGCTGTAGTCATAACAACTGCAATGTTGTGTATGTATGTTAATTTACGCTAACATAGGCAGATATGTGTCTGTCTTGTCGTTTGATTGGTTGTCGTGTCAGTAACCTTGAACGAGACATTGACCGATATATTGGATGGCTTATCAGTCTAAATGGACCAGTTTCTGTCAGCTGGGCTCATTAGACAATGTTAGACAATTTATAATGATAATCATAATATTATTAATATAAAAATCTTTACAATAATCATTGTTGTCGTTTTCACAGTGTCTTTCTGGACAACTGAAAAATACAAGAACAAATGTGATAATGATCAATCATACATTAATATCAACAACAATATTTTGTTCCAATCGATCAAATTTTTTTTGTGATTGTCAACGTGGTTTCTCAGGGTGTTTTTTGTGTGTATTGTATGTTTGTCTGGTATGTGTGTGTATGCAGATGGACTGTCGAAAATGTGATGTCGGTCGGGTGCCTAATGTTTGATAAAATGAAGTCCTGAATGTGAATAGTTGGTTGTATGGATGGAGTGATAACGAAAGTTGAGCTAAAATCATGACATGTTGTATTGGACTTAGTTGGCCTTGTTTCATCGTCAGCATCATTATTACCATTGATACTACTACTGGTATATTATCATTAGACGGTAGTAGTAATTCTATGGTTTTCATTTTCTCTCTGCAGTAAATGTAACTCACGTGGTTTTTTATCATGTTATCACGTGATTGTAGTCTCAACTCTTAATTTAAGGACAAATCAATATTGCTTAAAAAAAATGTAAATATATTATTTTAATTAATTAATAAAAAAAGGGAACAAGTAGTATATATTTTTTAATATCAATATTAATAATTGATTCAGTGATTAATATTATTATCATTATTATTTTTTTAGGAATAATCAAATAACAAAAATTCCCGCGTCTATAATTAAATTGAAAAATCTAAAAGAATTTATCATGGAGCAAAACTGCATTGAAACGTTACCTGTTAGATAAAATCTTTTTCTGGGTATTTTTATCACTTGTTTTGCAGGACCAATTTCTAAGTAACCTGAGCAACTTGGATTCGATAAATTTAAGTAGAAATTTGTTCAAAACCTTTCCCTCTGGTGGGCCAAATCAGTTTGTTACGACAATGGTAATTTTTGTTCTTTTTGTCATGAGTTATTTTTAAATTTGGTATTTTTTCTATCAATTTTCATTGGTAAAACAAAAATTACAATTTTCTCGAGAACTGGGCAGAAATTTTAAAAATGTGATAAAATTAATTGGGTCCACAAGTAATTTTGTAAAACGAATTTCCAACTGTACATTAATACATGGAGTGCCGGGAATGTTTGTAGAATATAGGACTTGAAAAAATAAACCACATTTTTTTCTAACATTTGATCGAATTAATTTTCAAAATTTTCCCTTTTGAACTTGGGATTTCATTTACAGAAACTCGGATTTTGCGATAGTTTCTTCAAGGGAAGAAAAGTGCTCACTGTGTAATTTCTTTTTGATGGTTCCAAAAAAAAAGAAGTCACAAGGTGAGAAGACAGATGAATACGGCCTATGTGTCATTGTTTCTACACTTTAGTGACTTCGAAATCGATGATTTGACGAGCGTTTTTTGATGAAGAATAATTTATCGACTTCGATTGTTTTCTCTAATTTTGGAAATCAACCATGGTAAGTAAACTGTTGTATGCCATTCAAAAAAGTTATTGTTTCCATTTGTCCTTTTAAACTGAAAAGAATGGAATCATCTTTGAAGTACTGTGTTGTAAAATAATTTTGGTTGATTTGGATTCACCTTGAAATACTCAGAAAATGAATTTTTGCTTAATTTCAAGCTCATAGGAATAAATCCACCTTTCATAAGTCAATAATGTCTAAACGACAAGTGTTAAATTTCTTGCGTATTTTTGGTACTATTTAACACAGCATTCTCTCTTTGAAGATTTCAAATTATGTTGGATTCACAGTAAATGTTTCGTACTTCCAGATTTTACTAAATGGCTTCAATTGCATTAGTGCTAATATCGAAACATCAATAGAGTATATCTGACACTGAAATTGATTATTATATTATATAACATAAGGATGGTTAAAATATTACTTATAATAAATAATAATAACAATAATAATAATAATATTAATATTAATATTATTATTATTATTAACTAGTAAATAAAAAAGTAATAAAAAATTATTTATTGTATCACGATAATTAAGAATGTTTTGATTTTGTTTTATTAATAATAACATGTTGATTAATAAACGAATGTTATATGATATGACCTATACTAGTAATATATTAGTAATAATTGTTATAGTTTTTATTCTCACTGTTTTAGAATAATATTATTAATAGTTATTGATTTATGGATATAAAATTAAGGGGCTTAAAATCATTGAGCAAAAAATATTGACAAACAAAAATAGGAAAAACGAAACGAAACGCGATTTTTTGCTGTTTGCTCTTTAAAATGACTCAGAACGATTTTAATTAACCGTGATTCACGTTTGAGAATTTTGTGGATAATTTCCATTTTTTCAGAGCTTGAATTTGAGCAACAACCATATCGACTGTATTCCGATGGGGATTTTCTCCATGGCCAAGCATCTTACGTCTCTAAATCTCAGGGGTAACGAAATCAGTACTCTCATACCCAATGGTAGTATTTTCTGTATATTTTTTAAAATGATTTTTTATTGATAGTAATCCCTTGGTCAACAAAAACAGTTGACTTTAACATAAACCTTTTCATTTGATGTTTACTTTGAGTGTAAATTGTATTTTGTTTTGTCTGGAGATATGTTGGAAATGAGACATTCGATTTATTGTGTTAAAAATGTATTCGAAAAATTCTTATCAAAATATTCTATGATCAACAATTAGACTTTGAAATATGTTTTGTCTGAAAAATAGCTACTTTCGTTACGTAACGGTGAGAGGAAAGTGCTTTGCAGTTGATCGTTTACCATGGCCATTTTCTCTTCAATTTTACGATTATTATTATTATTATCTCTTGTGATGGAGAACAGCCACAAATCATATGGCATTCGAGAAGATTATCAAAAGACAGAATTGGCATTCGAAGGACATTAATCAAAAGGGAAAATACACTGAACTGAGAAACAAAATGAGATTTTCTGTATATTTATTTTATTTCTGTTTGCTTCAAGAAATTTATCATCCTCTTTCTGTGTAAACTGCATTTATGAGGGAAATTTTTTGTTTCACTGATAACGAAATTCTCACCTCCTTCTCAAGTTATTGGACAGAATTGATCAATGATTTCTTTTCGCTTCTGACGCGCTGCCTTGCTTTTAATGTCGATCTTTTCCTACTTGGTTCGTTGTGGTTGAGTACGGACATTATTAGGATAAATGCTTGTTACCTGTAAAATTCTCTGATTGCAATCTTTCCCTTTTTATTTTTGCTATTATCGTTAATGATATCTCTAATACTTGAAAAATGAAATTGGCTATACTCTTTCTTCATTTCCAAACACTTTGATTTTGAATTTTATTTCAAGAGATTTCTCCCAAGAATTAGTTTTTATAATTGTCTTTTTGGGAAATATAAAATGTACGTTTAAAACCTGAGCATTTTCTTTTGTGATTATTTGACAAGGGGTGGTGTTTTTTGGAGAATTGAGCAATTGTATTAGATTACCTTCAAGATGTTAGGAATGGAGAATTAAAACTGCTAGACTGGATTTCTGAAATAAATGATTCATTGGGTTTTGGTTGAAAAGAACTATACTTTTCAAATTGGGTGGGGAAAAGGGGTGTTTCGTATTTTATAAAAACATTGAGATTGAATGAATGAATGTTTTGTTTTAAAATATAAATATAAAACATTTGGTTAAATATTCTCTCATTGTGATGTATGAACGAATATTTTGCGTAAGTTGGTACAGTTTTAAATTTGACTATTGATAACATCAAACGAAGAAATTCAATATCTTTTAAAATTTTATTATGATACGGATAAGAATTGTTCGAAATCTACAAGAAAAATTTGTAAAATTTATGGAAAATTTTGAGGAAAGTGGCACGATATTAGCTTAATTGTTTTAAATCCTGAAAAAATTTAATATCAAATCTCGTTAAAAAGAGGATCAGTAATGGGAATTATTGATATCTTTACAGACATAAAACTGTACCGAATTACATAGAATTAAAAGGAATAATGTTGACCGCATATCCTTTTTAAAATATTTTGAAAGTGCTGGATTCAAAAATAAGCTTGATGTTTGGATTCCACGCTTCTTGACACCAAAAAATTGAATGGACACATTTTTAATGTTGTCACTGCTTAAAAAAATAAAAGTAAGTCATTTCTTAAATAACTTATCACGGGGGAAGAAAATGGGTTACATATGTCAATAATGTTTGAATTAGATAAGGGTCTATATAATGGGATTGAGGTCAAACAATTTATATTATCTGTTTTCTGGAATTGGAAAGGAATCTATTTTTACGAATTCCTGTCGTATGAAAAAACAGTTCATTATGGTCTAATTGATTAAACCAAGTAAATTTTGTAAACTGGAAGACATTCTGTTCCAATATGACAGTAACTTACCACACACATATTTAAAGTCATTATATAGATTGAACGAGTTTAGCTGGAAAGTAAAGGACTGTACAGTCTTGTCTTGGCACGGTCAGTTTATCATTTATTTAGAACTCTCTCAATTAGGTAAAATTCAATTCTGTATAGGTTTGTGAAGAAAAATTTTCCGCCAAAACTTTCAAGTTATTTTTCAGTGATGGAATAATGACTATATCTGAAAATAATAAAAGAATGTAGAAAGCACCTGTGGTTTTAAATAAAAAGTTTTTCTATTCAATGTTTTATAAAATAGGAAAAAACTACCCCTCTCATCCAATAATACGATGGTAAACATATCTAAAAACTTTTTGTAAAATATAAAAGTGTGACCTTAGATATTCGATCCTATTCACTTCTTTTTGAATATTCACATAATTTAATTTTCAATTTATTGAAAATCCCTTCACTGGAATAAAGAAGTCAGTCAGTGAATAAGTAATTATCGATTTTGGATTATAAATGAACATTTTAAAATCTTTATTAAAAGTGCTAAACTAAATTAAAACTTTTTTATCATTTTTAAAAAATCTTTCACTTTAATGATTGTCGCGTTTTCAATTAACTTTTCCATGTTCAGATATTCCAATATTAAAAATTATTTCTTTCAATAATACCTACTTTAACTTGTTTTCCTCCATTAAGATTTATCAGATTCCTTCGTGAAGCAATTTTAATTTATAAATTATTTTTAATGAAAAAAAAGTTGATTTTTTTATTTTTAACATTTCTTAATTAATCAAAATAAAAAATGTTGTTAATTTTTAAATAATCTTCTAATTATAATGATTATAAAATGTTAAACCAAATTTTATTGGTCCATTATTATTACAATTATTATTATTATTATTATTAAACTTAAGATTAATTTTGGTGTTTGTAACTCCTTGTATTAGGACAATATATTTTTGTTCAATTGGTAAATTTACAACGTATTTTTATTGAATCCTCGAAAACCGTTAAAAATTCCGAAATACATAAGAGGAGTTTTTTGATAAAGAATTGGGTTGAAAATAGTCAAGCTAATAAAATCTGAAAGAATTTGTTACCAGTTCCATTTTGTTGTCAAACTTAGGCGCTCCAGCTATAACTAAGAGTAATACGATTAATGTATTCAATGTTACCTTTAAAATATCTATAAACGGTGCTTAGTCTTCAATTAGGGTTGTGACACAAAATTGAAATAATATTGCATAAGCTTATAATCAAAAACTGATACTATCATTAATAATACCAAGGTACACTTAATATTATTATTTTATTAACAATTACGGCTATCTTCTTATGTTGTCATTTTATTCACTGCTTACGTAAATTGGTATAATATTTTTCAGAATACTGAAATTGGTATGTTCATATTTCATTAAATTAGGAGTAGCATTATATTGATTTCAATATTGTATTAACGGTTAACGTTTGGAGATTATCAAAGAGGCGTAAAAATTTTTTAAATACAATCTAGAATAAAATCCACATTACAATACCGATATCCCTTTTTGTTTCTTCTTCTTCTTCTTCTTCTTCTTCTTCTTCTTATTATTATTATTATTATTATTATTATTATTATTATTATTATT
>JBBMKC010204102.1:0-13741 GCA_037834085.1 Bipalium vagum
TTTGTTTATTCTTGTAAAAAATAAACTTTTTTACAGTCTTAAAAAACGTCATTTTCAACTTGTACACCTAATAAATTAACTATTAACTAACATTTTGATTAATTGTAACATTTCATTGTTTTGATCGATACATTAACAATTTTCATATTTATTGATTACTATTTTTTTACTCTTGATTTATTTATTTATTTTGATAGAATTGTGATCGATTCATTTAATGTGATCACTTGTCATACGTGTTTTCTTTTGATCATTTCTTCGCATAGTGGTTTTGATCGTGTACTGCTGTGTTGGTTAAATAAAGTTTTTTTGTGAATATTTTGATTCGAATAGATTTTGTTTCACAAAGGGAATCAAAATTACTCAGATCAGCTACAAAATAAAACCATTACAAGGAAAAGAAAAAATAAATCAAAAATGGCTTTCGTTTAATCTTAATTGGAGATGGCTTTTTGGTAACCTAAATATCAAAATTTGTTAAACGAGTTTTTATCTAATAAAAAATGTCGTTATCATTATTTATAAATAAAACCACAAGAACCGCAACTCATTATAATCGAAATTAGATATTATAAATGATTACAGTGCCTGGCAAAGAGTCTGGCACAAATATTTTTAAATTTATTATTTGTTACTTGAATAAAGTCAGACAATGAAATTTACAAATGTATTCTTTTATTATCAAAAATTTACAGGTGAATTAAGCATAAAATTAAACAGCACATATCAATATTCGATGTACCATCCACGTGAGTAGATAATCATTCGCATACGTTTAAGCATTGACTTCATTTGTTGATCATCCTGTGAAAAGAATTCATTCCAGTGAATCTGTAATGCCTTCCAAAGTTCATTAAATTTCATTATGGGCTTTCTGGACTTCTTGAAGCAAAAAGATTCACAGGTATTATATTGGATTCATGTTTGGACTTTGAGGTTGCCAACCCATTATCTGTATCTTTTTGCTAAAGAGACTGTCACTTTCGCTTCTTTATGAGAAGGATCATTGTTATGCATGAACGTTAATTGATTTTCTTGTCTGAATAGAGTCTTAGGTGAGGGTAGCACTGTCATGCAAAATCTATAAATATTGATGTAGACTGACAGAAATTTTGTACAAGACTTATATTGTCAATTGCTGTATGTACACAAAATATAAAAGATTATTAATAAATAAAAAAATTAACAAAATTTTGTTAAATGATGAGAATATTCTGAGATGTATTAGGTTGTCCGAAAAACACCTTGACGTTATTTTTACAATATTGATTTGTTATAAAGCTTTAAGATATGTCATTTTAAAACGTGTTTTCTCTTTAAATTTAAATAAATAAATAAAAAGTTAATCTGAAAATAGTTTTTCCATATTTTTAGAAGAAGTTTCTATTGAGTTTGACGATTTTTGTGTTATTGTTATCATTGAGATTTCGTGTGAGTTTTGTGGTATAAATACAAATTATTGCTTTAATGATTGTTTTTATTTTTACACCTCCTAAGAATTGGAATCAGAGTTAAAGTTTGATACACCAAATAGTGAACATAATCCATGACTTCTAATCTTTTTACTTCTTGACTATTTTCCCTAGAATCTGAACCTCTTCCTTCCGAATTCTCTACTTCCAATCGATTTTTAAATGGCTTTAATGTTCACAAAAAATGTTCAAAGTTCACGGAAAATACTCACATATATTACTCAAATATTAAACGGATATCAATTAGATCAAGTGCCGACTCTTTCTTCTCTAAATCCCCCACCCATCTTTTGATCCTTCATATGAATTACTAAAACAATCTGACCTGTAATATCCACCTCATCCGCAGTCTCTGAATCTCGCCTCTGTACAATATCGACTAATGTGACCGATATTTCCACAGGCAAAACATCGTGTATTATCTCTTTTTGGACAATTCCTAATCATATGACCAGATTCCCCACATCCCAAACAATTTATTTGTCTGAATGTAGATCTATCTTTGTGCTTATGTCCCGTATAGTTCTGCTTTGATTCCTTTCTTCCCTGTGTTTCAAATGTTTTATATATCGTGGTCGAATTTTGTTTGACTCTGTCTGCCGACCTCATCTACGCTTTTCCTTGTGGACTCCTGCATAGATAAGGGCTTCTCGCATTTTCTTGAGCTTGTTGAAAACATCGAAATATCGGAGGCATCGGTCAATAAATACTTCCAGATCATCGGAACGATTCAACATTTTTGGAAGAAGTCTTTCCACTAGCGGGTCTGTTTGTCCACTTGCTCGAATTCAATATGAAACAAACTAAATAATTAACTAAAATCTATTTTTTTCAAAGATATACTCTTATAAAAATCAATAATTAAAACAATTTTAATTATTGATTTTACGGAATTATTAAGATTAATTCCTTATATATTTCATGTTTGCTAACTTCAAATGTCTCTCTACTGTTCTTGTTGATACAGCCAACCCACAACATTTCTTGGTCTGGGGTGAATTTATTTTTTCGTGTTTATTCATTAACTTAGTTATTTCTCTTTTGATGGATAGTGCATTTTCTTTACTTATTTTTCTGTTGTTTCCTCGTTTTTTCTTCTGTACTACATATTTTTAGATAACTAAATTCCTAACAGCATATCTAGAATCACCATAACTTTTGCCTTCATTTTTCATCTTCAGTGCAATATTTTTCATATCCAAGGATCTCATAATTATTTCTAAAAATAAAATAAACTAATTACCTATAAATCAGTATAAATAATTAAGTTAATCGTTATTACTTTAAAAATTTTGAAATGTGCTAAAATATGTATCGTTTACAGACTTCAAAAAAAATCTAAAAATTCAAATATTATTTAAGCAATATTTAATATTTAACTAAATAGCGATAATTACTAAAATAATTATTTTATTTATTATAATTACATTAATTTTATTTAATTCTATATATTAATTATAAATTTGTAAAGAAAATTCTTAGTGTGTTAAAAGATGTGTCTCTTAGTATATTATTACTAGTACTATTGTTAAGATCCTAATTTATAAAAGCTAGAAACAATAGTTATTAGGACTAACGGCGAAGGTTGCTTTTATTATTAGTTTTAAACACTTTAAATATTAAAGTTTAAATAAAATCGATTGCAAATAACAAAATCGAATTCAAATTTTCAAAATTATATATTTTATTAAAAGAGGGATTTTTTACAAATACTGATGATCGTCCTTGATGGATTGTAATAGAACTTTTTATTTTTGAGTTAAAAAGTCCTCTAGCTCTTAGGCTCAGAGGTCCTGGATTAAGAAAAACAATTTATCTCACCGCCCTACTTACCGTGTGAGTTAAGAACAAAAACGAAAAAGGAAAAAGAAATGGGAAACAAAAAAATACTTGATCCTCAGGTCCTGGTCTAAGTATTTACTTATTATATTTTGGGATCAAACTTTGTTTTAACTAAAAAACAAGTTTAATAGTGGTAAATAACGATAATATAACGATTAGGGTTATTATACTTTGTTTCAAATATGAAGCAAGTGCAAAAATATGGCTATTAAGTTAAATAATGATAATAATAATAACTACTTGAAATAATTTATAGTTATAAACGAATAAAATAATATGTTAGGACACAAATTTAATTGAAATAATTTATAATTTTAAATGAATATATTAGAACACAAATCGATTGCTTGAGTTACTATTGAATCAATAATTTAAATTCGAATAACTGGATGAGAGGTTTAAGGTTGATTTATCAAATTAAAATCAAATTATAGTATAATTAGATCTTAGTTTTAATTCAAAACAAGTCGAAAAATAAAGTCAAGAAAAAATTTTAATTTTACTTATAAAACAATGGAAGCTTTGCAATCGGTATATAAAATTTTTGTCGGTTGAAGGTTCTGCAACAATGAGAACTTTACTCGATTGATTTTGTTCGATTGATAAAATGTTGTCAGTTGGGCATTCCTATCTGTTGCTTTTATATTTGGCGTTGATAAGAATGTCCTTGGATCTTGACACTATTGATTAATCGATGTTGTCTCCTTTTTGATTAATTTTAAATAATAATTTATTTTTTTGTAGTTGATTATTTGTGCGCCAATTTGATTAATTATCAAGGTTTATATATTATTTTATTTACCTTACCGATTATTTTTAATTATTATTAATTATTATATATATTATTTATTATATTTTTTATATTATTTTAATTCTTATATACTATTTTTTATTTTTATAGAAATTTATTTTATGTATATTTTATTTTTAGTAACTTTAACTATTTACATTTTTTTATATAAATTAGAATATTTTATATTTTATTTATTTTTTTTTAATATATAATCCATCAAGAGCGACTTTACATAAAATATACTTTTATACAACACCAACGAAAGATGAATAAAAATCCAATGTTTATTATACTGGTGGTCAAGTTTTTTTGACGCACTTGTGATTTATAAATCTAAGAAACTCATGTTCAAAAAATTATTAAAATTGATTACTAAACGAGTTAAAAGTAATGAATATTAGAATATAAAAGTTTCTTTCACATATTGTTTTACAATAGACTAAATTATATTATAAAAAATATGACAAATGAAAAAGTCAAATTTTTTGACACGCATATTTATTTATAGGGAAACCTAATGATTATACAAATCACCATGCTTTTCTAATACTGTACATAAGCGACGTCTAATTGCCTTGTATAAATCAATAACTTTGTATCACTTGTTGGCATTAGAATGATTTAAGACGGCAGTGATTTTTTCAACTAAACCATCTTTACCATTGAACTGGTTTCCATCGTAGACTAGATCTGATATTGTTTTCCAGCAGTCCTCAACAATATTTAGAACTGGGCTTTTGGCCCGCTATTTCAATACCGATATACATGATTTCTTCATGAATTCCTTCACTTTCTTACTTTTGTGCACCGAAGCATTATCCTCCTGGAACCACCAATTTTCTCCATAATTTAATTTTATTATGGGCACAGAACTTTCTGACAAAAGCTTAATGTATCCATCTGAATTCATGATTCCTTTCACGACTTTGAAAGACAGCAGACCGTTTTAGAGAAAGAAGACAAAAAGAACAATATAAAAAGGAAACGAAAAGTGTGGAAGACACACAAAAAAAATAGAGATTAAAAATCAAGAATTATATTTAACGGTACGCAGCTATATTAAGAGTTCAAACGTTCAGCCTACAAAAATTAGAATTATTCAATCATTCAGTATTCTATCAAAGCAAGGAGGCGTTATTATACGAACTACTCAATCGTTCAGCAATCTATAACAACCAATACCTACATCAGAGAGGTTTCATTCGTACAACCGACAGCAGAAATAAGACCCACTCAAGATAACTAAAGCAATATATATAGAGGACAGGATTTCCAACCAAATCGCAAAAAAGAAAAAGAGAAAATTATTCCTGAATTAGATTTATGCACTTGTCGTTGATATTTATTTAAAAGTAATTTTTAATTTTATTACTTGTTACCAGTGCGTAAAAAAGTTGTATTTATATATTTTTTGATAAACATTATTTTTAAAACTTGTTAAACTTGTGTAACAAAGTAATAGAAAATAAACACTTTACGTACTATTAATTGACTATATTAATTATTATCATAATTTGGATAAACACTTAACATACTATTATTTAACTATTTTAATTATTATTGTAACTTGTTACACTAGTGTAACAAAGTTTAATATAAATAAAATCAATAATAATAACCTAGCTTATAACCAACGGTTATCAAGCCTATTTCGATTTTCAATAAAAATAAAATAAATCAAATCGTCATATAATAAATTGATTCGATATTTCATAATTTTTATATATTTAATTAAACAGGCGTGTCTTGTTAGACAAGACACTGTTTGTCCCAAATAAATAAATAAATACTCAGGCCAGGACCTGAGGATTATCTAATTTTTTAATTTCCGCTTCTTATTACTTTTTTCTTTTTATTATTCATATTTCACACGCTAAGTAGGGCGGTGAAATATATTTTTCTTCTTTAATTGAGGATCCCTGAGCCTAAGAGCGAGAGGATTTCTCTTAAGTAATAAATACAATTGATAAAATCAATCAAATCAATCAAGATCGATATCACCTATTTGTAAATTTAAAACTTTGTTTTAAATAAAATAAAATTATTAAAGTCGATTCGTTCTCTCAGTTAATTTAAATAAGTATAACCGAACACCAAAGTAAGCAACCTTCACTTGTTAAGATCTAAGCATAGTAAGCTCCACTCCTAAAATCAACCCAACTTTTAGGAACTTAACAATTATTTATTGAAGATATACTGGTGGGAATTTTTTTTCTGACACTAACTGAAACATAAATTTATTTCATAACATAAATATTAATTAATAACATTTCCTTTACATATTAGCACTTTAGGTAGTCTGTACCTAAAATTGCTATATAAATATTTGTATTTGGACTACAACCGGTTTGTGCTATAATTGAAATCGTAGAGGGTTTTAAAACCCAAAGGTGTGGCACCATCAACATTTTTAAATCATTAAGCATTAATCCTTAGGCCAGCGAAAACTGAATTGATATAGAGGTCTAGTAGCACATCTCCACAAAGTTTTTCATTTTCAGTTTTAAAGGTTTGGCACAAAATTCACATATTTTTATGGAGCTGTTAAAAATATTTCGATCCAACAAAAATTTGATACACTGGCTTTCATCGAAAAAAATTATCTTCAATTCATATATGAATAAAAATATATAAATTTTCATACTTTAAAATTCTATTTCATATAGTAATACCCAAATTATCTCATTATTAATGTATTTTAAAATTAAATTTTAAATTTTAAAAATGTTATTTAATTGATTTAAGTAGTCTATATTCGAATATTTGTGAATTGAGAAATTTATTTTCAAAAACGAGTATATCCAACAACATTTGATTAACTTAGGGAAACATCAATATTAATATTATTTTAATTAAGGAAATATCAAAAGACTAATTTAATAAAATATCAAACTGAAAAACTTAATATATTACATTTTGTTTAAATATCTCTGTAAATATATATAATATTAAATAATGATAAATTTGCCTAAGTTATTTGATATAAAGATAAAAATTGTGGTATAGTGATAATATTTAATTATCTTTATAAAAATGTGATAGGAACGACCAGCAAGTAATTTGCCTGTGAAACACGTAAAGTTGAAACAAGTATCTGAAACCAAAAAATGTTTGTTTGACGAAAATACCGTAAGTATGATTGTAAATTAGA
Organism: Bipalium vagum; assembly: GCA_037834085.1. Taxonomy (NCBI): domain Eukaryota; kingdom Metazoa; phylum Platyhelminthes; order Tricladida; family Geoplanidae; genus Bipalium; species Bipalium vagum. The sequence continues at coordinate 7,259 of JBBMKC010204102.1, forward strand.
ATAAATATTAAAACAAAATTAGAATGAAATCATTTCTTCCTACGCTAAAGATCCGAATTCATATTTTATCGAAAATATATCAACTAGAAACAGTGAATGTAAAATAAAAAATACTATCACTGAACAAGTTGATGCTAACAAGTTCTTGAATAAAATGCAGAATGAAAATACAATTATAGAAGGCTGGTCAGCTGATGACATTGTTAAATATCGTAAGGAAATCAAAGACACAATTGGTAAATCTTACTCTTGATCTGTTGGTCCAATGTTGTCATTTATTTATAGATCCAAAGACACTGGAAATGCTAAAAAATCTCCGTAAAAAGAAGTATAATAAAGATAAGGAAAATGAAAAGGTGAATGAGTGCAAGGAACAGGAAGTGTTGTCCAAAATATTATCCGTCTGTCAAAACACAATGGAAGAGCATGAAGCGGAAAGTAAAACCGAGAGATCTGGAGAAGACTTGTCTTTCTTGGCCATAAACCCAAACAATCCATATTTGAATATGAACAAATTGGAAATGAACAAGCTGGAGTGGATGAGGTTCATCAAGGAAACGACAAAGAAATCGAAATTCATGTCCATCCGTTTTCATCTCGACGGCACATCGTTTTCACCCTTCATGGAAGAAGAGGAATCGATGGAAAGATCGCAACCTCACGATCCATTCATTGACTCACTAAGACACCATGGCGAGGAACCGGAACGTGACGGCTATACGATAGATGAGCTGTTCTGGCTGGCCCGGAGCTCATTCCCAATGCAGCGTAGTCTGGCCATTCAGACGTTGATAAATATTGTTGGGAAGTCAAAGAACCTCGATCATGTGTATCGATTTAACTGTCCAACCGTCACAGAGAGCCTTGTTGACAGTGGACTGGTCTTCCTAGCCCGCTGGCTCGTTGACGACGCCGGCGAACGAGAGCAGCATTTGGCTACGGCCCTGGCATTGCTGCACACGATTTTGATAAACGACAACCCCGACCACCAAGATGAAATCACTTTCAATTGGCCGACGCTGAATCAAATTTCTATGACGACGACAACAACAGCGATGATGTCGAAAGAGTCCTCAAAGAAGCACCGAGACCGAATGGAGTTGCCTCCTTCTGAACGAGGAGAACTTATGGACGACATTCTCATGGCCGAAGATTTGATCAGTTGCTTGGTGACGAGGACCTTTTTTCTGGATCGGATGTCGTTCCTTTTTGTTTTGAGACGAATTTCCGTATCAGACCGGTGCAACGAAACGTTACTGGACATTCTTCAACGAATTGCTTCGCATTCCGTGGAAATGACCAATGTTTTGTGTCACGATCATGCGGATTTAGTACAGTTGATTGCGATCGATAAAATTATCGGGAAAAAATCGATATGCTCTCCAAAAGCCGTGCGATTGGTTCGAATCATGTGCCAGACCAGCAGATCGATTTCACACAAGTTGACGAGAGACAAGAAAATAATCAATGCTATTTATCCATACGTCACGGAGATGGTAGAGGAGGGCGGTGCCGATTTGAAGATCGAATGTTTGAAGCTGTTGACAGTTTTCGTCAGTCATCAAATCCACATTGGTCCCATTAAAGCTGCTATTTTGCCGTCATTGATCGATGAATTGATCCAATCGATCGATTGCAATCGGTTCAGTAAAGTGTTACAATCGATAATAGTTTTGTTTTCCCTGATAATCAGTACGGTGGACAATGTGTTATTGGATAACGTCACATATTGTCAATTAATCGATTGCGTCGATGGACTGCAGAAAATGGTTTTATCACGTTTGACGACAATCGTGACAACGGCTCCAAATGCTGGAGGGTTATTGGAAAAGGACGCACAGATTTTGGCATCGATTATCAATTTTATAGTAATATTCCGAAAAGATCAATATCTCAACAAAACCGATATCTCTTGTTATCAGGTGGCTGTGGATTTTTGGAAAAATTTCATGACACAGATTATTGATTCGTCCGTTCTCAGTTTGTGCTTGACTTCAATGAAACCGTCTTGCTTAATCGGGTACGAATTGCAAAATTCCCATTTGGAACTGTTCAGTCTCGATTTGCACAATTTTCTGTACAATCCAATAAAAGTTCCCGTAAAAACTCGGAACCCGAAATTTGTGGATACACCAGCATTTTTTATCGATTTAAATCCATGTTACAGTTTGGCGACGTCTCTTTCCCATTGTCTTTCTTTCATCGCTTCGACGAAAATATCGATTTCCAATATCTGCTCAACTATCTATGATTCCGCACCATCAGATCGATTCATATTCATTTCCGACATTATCGAGTTTTTGGGTTGCATTGCCGATTCGACGATCAATAAAATCGCTCCTTCAACATATTGTGCTCTGTATCAGTTCCAATTGGAAACTGTGTCCAGCTTGATAATTTCTGTATCGGATTGGTTAGAATGGAACCGTTCCCAGTTCCCTCTCGACGCTCATTCATACACCGTCATTTACAAATCCGCCATGAAGATTGTCCCGTTTTTTCGTGCCAGTCTAAGAACGTTAGTGCATTCACTTTTGACGAAAATCATTTTCAACCCGGTTTTTGTCACCGGGGTGTCAGTTCAATTACCAGACTGTGTCAATCATTTATTGATCGATTCAATGTCGATGTTGAGTCGACTTTATCAGACTTGTCATATGCTCTTTGATCCTGATCAAATAGCACCGTCGGAACGATGGAGTATCGATGAATTGGTCGCACCCGTCGATTGGATCCATACTCCGTTTTATGTGTACCACAAAGCGCAAATCAATGTCAAGAGTCCAGAGACAGATATCGATATCTCCACTAGAGCGATAACCAGTTGTCTTTCATTCGTTATGTTCCTAGAAACCGGCGCGATCGTTGAGAAGATTTCCGCCATTGATGGAATCCGTCGACTGTGTTGTTTGGTAATGTCTGAAGATTGGGCCGATAATTTATACGACTCGACATCTGCGCTGGCAACAATGACATCGACTTTGCTACGTCAATATTTGAAAAGACCCGATCAAATCGATGTGGCACATTCCAAGCACGCTGTTCTCGGTTCGTTTTTCAGTCTCTACACCGTTGTGCTCGATCATTATTTCTCATCCTCATACGGCGAAAGTCTTTTTGGCAATTTGGTCATGTTCCCGTGTGCCATGCGGTTCCCGTTGAAATTTAGAAAGACACTGTGGAAAATGTACTTTGACCAAATTCGAATGATCGGTCTCGATTTGTCAGACTCAATTTTGTCGATCCATGAATACTTGCAGCCGGAAGAAGTGGACAACGAAATGATTCGTCATTATTGGCACGTTCTGAAATTGGAAAAGATATCGAAAACCAATAATGCGCTTTTATATTGGATCTGTGTCCATCATATAAACAGATTTATTTTCAATCAATCGTTATCGACAACCACTCACACTGATAACAGTGGTACAGGTAGGATTGAAGACTATCTCCTGGGTATTCAGAGAAGTATGGTGCATTTGTTGTGTAATCCAGCCTGGCAGAGCAAGTCCTGGGTCAAGGATGTTCGTTGTTATAAACATTTCGTCCAAGGTGAGACCTCAGTTGAATTTTACAACCAGTTGCCTGCGCACAGGTCTCAACATTTGGATAAGTTGCAGAAGAGGGCCGATGAATACATGAAAAATGTTGCGAAATGAATAAAATAGATTTTTCTTTTATAATATTTTTCATCACACTAAACTGAATGACAATGGCAGTGCTAAACTCTTAAACGACTATAGTATGTCCCTACTTCCATAATTTTAATTTCAATATCTTATAAAGAAAGAGGCTAATTGGTAATCTTATACTTTAGTGGCGCCAAAGTAGGTCAAACTTTAGAATTTCGTGTATATAGTATATATTTATTTAAAGCTAATTTTTGATAAATTTATGAAATTCGTTTAATTTTTAGGTTACCTTTATACGTTAATTTCATAAAATATAAATACTTTAAAAATTTCATATCAGAATAAAATAATTATCATTTAAATCTACTCACGATGATTTATATTTTATAATGCATATTATTTTAAAATAATATTAAGCTAAAATTTGACCTACTTTGGCGCCACTTAAGTATAGGATTACCTAACTTTTAGTATGAATATGAAATTTTTTTTCAAATTAAATTAATATATAAAAAGTTATCTAATTAAATAAAATATTAAAACAAAAGCAAAAGTACTAGTAATGAATTTATAATTTTTAATATGGATTTTTAGCTCTATTGTTTATTATTATATAGTTAATATTTTTGAACCCTAACCATAATTATTGTTTATCATTATCAATTTTTATTATTAGGCAAAATAACGGTTTCAATTCAATTAAAAATAAATTTTAATTAGTCAATTTGGCGAATCAATCAGAAAACCAGAACTTTTTTTATAATTTAGTATTCTATTTGCTTAGTTTTTTTAAATCTTATTAACACGAATTGATTCTTCCGCTGGTAATTATAGTCGTTCGTATTGCGAATAATGATTCTTTAGTATCACTTTTTGTAACACCCACTGAATTCTTGTAATCTCATTGTGATTATTCTCATAATTTAAACGTTACATTTTCTTAAGCTTCCGTTTCATTAAAATTTTTACAGGTTTGTATAAATAATAAGTGTATAAGGACAGTAGTATTTGGTTAGCCAAGGACACATCTTTGTAAACTATTGTATTAAATTTATTTAATTGATTATTACCACTTGATTTTTAGTGTGAAAACATTTGATTGCAGACATTTTAGTGATTATTTGTTATTGTTATGTCAGCAATAGTGTTGCTCGTAGTTGTCTTGATTCATTCATTTGCATACAATTATTGACAAAAAAGAGGGGTCAGTAAACTTTGAGAGCTAAGTGTGACGACAGTGTTCATAGAGAATAGCGTAACAATTGTTAGCTGCCGACGTGAATTAAGTTGTCATTGTTATATTTTGTGTTAAAACTAATTTTTGTTCGAAAAGATTTGAGAATTTTTGATTTTTGCATATCCTGTGTGGACTAAAATTGTCGTAACCCTGTTATCCGATATATGACATCCTCTGAGTTTGATTAGAAATAATTTTTGTCCTTAACCTTAGACATAATCAATTGCATACAGAACTTCAATTCATGTTAATAAAATAATTAAACAGTCTGGAATACTATTAAAAATACCGTTCCATATAGCTGCATCATTTTTATTGTCATTAAATATACTTATAAATGTAGTTTTCAACTGGAACAAATGATACTAAATTGAAAATACATAACGAAATAATGATCTATTAACAATAGACTTAAAATTTAATATTTTTAGTGTTAAACCAATAAAAAATAAAACGGAATAAAAACAAATATTAAATGAAAAAAATATTAAATAAAGTATAAATCAGTTTTTCAAAATTTATTAAAATGAAACTCTTCTTGTGCTTGATGGTTGTAAATTAAGCTAAATAAACAATGAACTAAAAAAAGAATTTCAGTTCAAATAATATTCTGAATCAGTAAATATGTCTTCGTAATCAGACATATGCTTATCAAAGCCACAAAAAAAATGTAAGTGACTTTTCAATTTCGAGGTTGACTTTCTTCCTCAAAGATTCAGACCTGAAAATATAATTATATGATTTTTTTCAAAAAAAACAATAAATATTAATTTTAATAAACAATCAGGTTAAGTTTAACTTCATTTTCAGACATATGCTTATCAAAAACATCATAAAATAATGTAAAACTGAATAAATGTAAAACCGAAAAAATTACCGATTTCATATTGAATTGAATATTCAAAAAAATCTTTCTTCACTTCAATTGGATTCTGAATAAAGAAATATATTAATTTAAAAGTATACTAAAACAATAAAATATATTATTATAATTTCAGTCTAATATTAACATCAACAGCAGACATATGCTTATCAAAAACATCATTGAAATCATTTTCTTATAAAAATTTTAAATATTTATTACCCTATGAAGAAAAAGTTGAGATTTCTTCAGAAATTTATTTTCAAACGTGACATTTTTAAAAATATGGGATTAAGAAATTCTTGTGAATTAAAACAAATTGAAAAATAATTAATATTTAATTTAAGAAATAATGTTAAATGATAAATTAAATATTAAGGTACAATATTTTGAATGAAATGAATATGAAAATCTTTTAAGTATTTATTACTTACTTAACATTTTCCTTTTAAAATTAATAATTAAGAAATTTTAACTATAGTAAGCAGATGAAGTTGTGATTTAGATTTTAAAATTATAGTCAGAATATTAAATTTCAGAAATTGTATAAAATATTGTTTTCAAAATTCATTAATTTTTATAATAGATTATGATTTTCATAAAGTTATCATTTATTTTCTATTATTAATTTTATCTAACGATAACAGTATATACACTACCGTCCATAAGTTTAACCGCACCTGAAAGAATTTGATTCATGTGGTTTTAAAACTTAAAAAAGAGATGATATAGACAAATTTACATTAATATAT